>JAUUDZ010430965.1:0-25286 GCA_032361705.1 Panulirus versicolor
ATAGCTGTAGGTACTTGATCCATTGCACGGATATTAGAATGAAGGTAAATGATGAAACATAAGTTTCTGTGTTGAAATGATGTTGCTAAGTACGCGTTGTAAACAGACCAACCCCCTGATCAATGCCTTGAGATGGATCATTGAACAAACGCTTCTTGATAGTTCAGGATACAAAAGCTTCTTAACGTGTCAGGGTACAAACATTTCTTAATAGTTCAGGATACATACGTTTCTGAACGTGTCAGGGGAAAAACGTTTCTTAACATTTCAGGGTACAAGCGTTTCTTAATAGTTCAGGGTACAAACGTTTCTTAATAGTTCAGGGTACAAACGGTTATTAACAGCTTATGATATAAATGTATAGTGATAATTCAGGGTACAAACGTTTCGTGATAGTTTTGGGGTTCATGGAGTTAGAAAAGTTCAGATGAATTTCATCGTAAGTCCCGATATCCCACCCCAAAGATAAAAGCTTCAGTAACTGGTCTGGCAACTTCAGTACTCCGGGCTTTGAGGAAGACAAGTCAAGAGCTCAAATGGCGAAGCTTCGTTCCGGTAAGGTTCCTCCCGAGTGGATCAATAGACGCTTCGAACGCTGACTTGCCCGGGTCCGGTGCGAGAGAGAGAGAGAGAGAGAGAGAGAGAGAGAGAGAGAGAGAGAGAGAGAGAGAGAGAGAGAGAGCATGATCTAGTCTCCGACCATCACACATCGCCTTAACGACTTAGATGTTCATGAAGCGACCTGTCGTTTTACATCATAATGACAGAGTTCTGCTGGCTAGAGAGATGACGACACACAGGCTTTTAGGAAATCTTAATTATCTAGTTGGTTTACCTCTGGTGATACGACGAGGTCATAACCTTGAAAATAAATGATTCACAGCCGACTTTCACGTCCCATTAATTAAGAGTCATGCGAATCTTCTATAAGGAACATAACATACCATGTACCGTGTAATACATGGGGTACAAATATGATACATATATTTTTTGACATATAAAGCTTTTAGTTAACTTTGATGAAGTCAAAGTTTGTTAAAGTGAACATACAAATGATACTGTGTATCATAAAATTTCACGTTTTTCTTTGTTCTCTCTGCCATGATAATGTTTTTCTCTCGCTTTACAGTTTCTCTAATGGTTGTCGCGTACCCACAAAGCCATGTATGAAATCGTCCGAGCAGAAACACTGAACCAAGGCCGTTCCCTACCCAGTCATCTATAGCAATTCTTATCGTGAGGAAAACATACAGTATAAAGACTCACGATGAAACTTTTCCTCAATGTTCAGTTTGTTATCCCTTGACCACTACGATACGACCCTTAGGCATGACAGCCACGCCTCTGACCTGACCCTCAAGGGTCAAGTCGAACGTTACGACAAAGGGTATCACAATCATATATTTGCATACAGGAAAAGTTACACACTATGTCAGAAATACAGTTCCAGCCTCTATAGATAACACTATAGCTTCATGTATTGCGTATGTCTGTTCTTGGCATTACAAAATTCTGGCTTCCGTTTCCCTTCGTTTACTGCTTGCACTTCGGCTGCATTAGATAATTCCAATATCAATTTGGGAGAAAATATGTTTGTAGCAGGAGATTAATCTGCGTCTGGACTTTAAAGATGACGATCATCTAACTGTAAGACTTTATTGTGAATGACAAATATGATCTAAATCAAGACAAGAATCACGACAGTATAGTCACGGTACAAGAATTTTGACTGGTGAGTTACAGAAGGGGAGATAGTTACGGTCGTATTAAAGGGAATGAGACAGTTTGGGAGACAGAAACGATGGTAAAACTAAAAAAAAAATGTACACTTTCAAAGATTCAACTCCGCGGACACTGTGAAATTGGGGCCGTCTCGACTGAACAACTTGTCGCTGATTGACGGAACTTCCCGGAGCAAAGTTTGCATATAGGCAGCAGTGAACAGCTAACTGCTCTCAATGGGACGGCACCCACCTCGTTCGAACTTTGCATATAAGCGGCAGTGAAGAGCTAATTTCGCACTTCAAGAGAGAGTTCTCTTGTGGAGTTATTGGCACAATTACGTAAGCGTAAAAATGAAATACATTTTAATAAATCCACATTTGATATGCTGAATAATATAATTCAAAGGCATTTTAATGCCACCGAGAAGCTCGTCAGAACATCATTTGGTGTTTGTATTTCATAAGAAACGGTGAAAGCCACTGTGAAGTTTATAGACAGTATGACCAACCTGCTTTCGTACGATGCCTTGTAATATCATGCTGTTGGATGCCTGGCGAATCTGGTAACTGTGATGGAGTGGCTTACCTGTGGATAAGACGAAGAAAAATTGGAGTTAGTTATTCATATGGACTGAGAATCTAATGTGGTTTTTAGAGTCACAAGAAAGGAGAGAGAGAGAGAGAGTACTTGCATGTGCTTACGACGTGATTTTGCCGAAAGGCAGAGCCAACCCGTTGTGCTCACAGCAAGTAAATCCAAATTATGAGAGTCGTCTGAGCTGCGTGTTGTCTAGTGTTATGAATGAGTAGAGATTAAATTTGTGGCCTGAATATCAGCAGCCTACGTGTTTGCAAGGCGGAAAGACAACTATCTAGGTCATAAGAATGATATTTGACAGATAATGAGCGCTGGTTCGCTACCCAACACTCGACCCTTGCGAAACCTAAGCGGGTAGAAGCAGTAACATACCTCCCTGGTCGGCGGCTGCGTGCAAACCTACCAGATATAATAATCATTTTCCTTTGGTTATTTCGTGTATAGTTTAGAGGTTTATGTTCTAATCACACTAATTTCATCTCCGATTCGTCAGTTTACTGTAAATTTCTAGAACTACTATGACTCCCATAGGCAACACTACTATGACTGCTATATATGCAGGACTACTTTGACCCCTATAGGCAGCACTACTATGGTTACTATATGTTGCACGGCTGTGTTACGTACGGTACTACTATAACTGCTACGGGCAGCGCTTCTAAGACCGCTAAAGTCAGCACTGCGACTGTGTAGCACTGCTGTGATAGCTACAGGCAGCAGCACTACGATTGTTTAAAGTTAAAGGAAACAACAGAAAATAACCATTAATGCTATGAGTAAAATGTTGCTAACGTTAATGCACCCGACTCCAATACAATAGGCAAAGGAACCACCACAGTATCTACCAGTACCACAGAAACCGCGACACTACAGCAGGTGTCCATGATTGGAAATTTCGGCAGCCTTCTCGAGGCTATCAAGCTGATTAAGGTTCCCTTCACTCTTACCCCGAGGGTCTGACGTGGCCCAGCTGAGCCCAGTACTCACTGATTCTCTTGCCAGCGTCCAGCTCCTCTCCCTGGCTCCCGCTCTAGCTCCTAGTAATAATGATAATTGCGCTGTTTCATGGGACATCATAGCAACCAATACTATTCATCGTAGTATTATAAATCTACTAATATTATATTTGTGGTTTAATCCAACATAATAATACCTCAAAAATACTCAATCTGTTGTGTTTTTTTCATCATTTATTTCGTTGAGTTACATAAATCGCTCCCACACCCTCGATCATATCTCCATACGCTACACACTCTCGATCACATTCTCATACGCGCCATCCCAGGACTTTTCATCCCACAACCCAGCACTCAATCCAAAGATCAAGACTATCATCTTTATGCACACAGGAGATGAGTACCCATCACCTTACCATTCCTGGTACCACGCCTGCAGCAGTTCAAACACCATTCTTGCCAAAGATCAATACAGCCCTTTGTACCAACACTGCTGTAGTTTGCAGCATGTGGTATGTTAGGCTTTTATCCTGGCATCGCAAATAATGTTGCCAAAACGTATATATTTAAATGCCATCCTACGACGCTGGTACGTATTTCATAATTGTATAGAGTCAGTGCGTCACGTGGAAACCCTGTTGCCATCCTTTCATAACTTCCCCCATCATCTTACTTTTCCCTCTCAGCTCAACTTTCCCATCAGCCAGCTGTTCCCTCTCAGCTCCCACTTCCCCATCAGCCAGCTGTTCCCTATCAGCTCCCACTTCCCATCAGCCAGCTGTTCCCTCTCAGCTTCCCCATCATCCAGCTGTTTCCTCTCAGTTTCCACTCCCCCATCACCTAACCCTCCCCAGCAGCTTGCCTTCCCTCGAAGCACAACAGCGGGTAAAAAGACACACACACACACACACATACTCACACTGGGAGCGCAACAGGCTTTACTCTTTGAGGAATAATTAAGGGGGAAAAAATTACGACGACGCCGATGTTACACAGAAGCTCGTCTAAAAAGAAAATAAACTTCCTAGAGACTATGAATACTTAAATGGACGCTGCACGGGGATGTGAACAGCGTTGAAAATATTGTAAGATATTTTTCATCTTACTCTTTGCCCGTAACGTCCCCTATAAATATACGTAATAGTCATCATCGCTGAGTAAGGAGAGAGGATAAACACCTCACTTCCACAACTCTAACTCTGTGAGTTAGATTTGGCCGACACAAATACCTGGTCGACGCAGACAAAACTGACGCCGCATCTACATAAATTCGTAACCTCTCTGCGTAACATGACCAAGTTCGTTGGTCTCTGTGAGGCACACATTTCTACGAAAAAGTTTTACACAATTTCTCAAGGTTTTCAAGACCTGTATCACTGAGCATTTACAAAGGCGTACTCTTCCTTCTTATTTCCTTCGTAACCGTCAACATTCAGTATGTTATTATCAGGTTCACTCGTCGGAAGCATGCTACCACCTGTTCTAGAGCTGTCCAGCCGCCGTGCACGCCTCAGTAGAATCCAATGCATCATACACCGGAGTTTAGCGCTCCAGTAGAATCCCATGAATAGAAAACTTTTAACACTTTGAAATGTTTCTCTCCTTGGGAATAACCAGCTGTGCGTCATTTTACGTTTTCCAGCTCTACATTGCCAGTAGTAATTCATTTTTATATTTCTACCTCTCAGCCCAACTCGTCGTAAGGCATTTCTCATTCTTTCGAAAAGTAACCGTCTATATTTTCCACTCGACATTTAGAATATATACACAGTTTTCTATTATCACACTCGTCTCATAATATCTCCTGAGCCAAATACTATCTCATAATTCAATACGATGAACGGGAAATCTTATCACAATTTTCTCAAAAAGTTGCTCAACTTACGTCTCTTTCAATGCCCATCCCTTGTCTTGGAAAATTGCCATTCTAGCCAATCCCCTCTGGATGTCGACCCAATGTCCTCGCCCTCCAGTTACGAGACACTGCCTCGAGTCTCTTCTCCAGGACCACGGGATCCATGGTAAGAAAGCTATTTGACCAACATCAAAGATCGTACCATAGCAGTTATGGGTTGTACCGCCCTCCTCAGTAGGAGCATCATGTGCAAAGAACCGTTCGTACACTGTCGCAACTAAAGGGTCGTATCGTCCTCCTCAAGGGTAGTCCTGTAATCTTCAAGTACTATACCGTCCTGCTCAAGGATCATACCATCCCAGTGGGTTGTACCGTGACGTTAAAAGATCCGTACATTCGAGCTGAAGGGGTTATATTATCTC
The DNA here is from genome assembly GCA_032361705.1 of Panulirus versicolor. Classification (NCBI taxonomy): domain Eukaryota; kingdom Metazoa; phylum Arthropoda; class Malacostraca; order Decapoda; family Palinuridae; genus Panulirus; species Panulirus versicolor. The sequence continues at coordinate 5,556 of JAUUDZ010430965.1, forward strand.
CCCAATACATACTCACCATTGTCCACAAGATTTTATTTATCAACGTGACAATTTCTACAAAGTCGCATCTCCTACCAAGTCCCTGCCCGCATCCATGTATCCATCAATTCCCTGAGCGTAGCATAACTCATCAGAACTCCTCCATGCTCTCAGGAAACTTCCAAAGATTGTTAAAGTCTCTTTTTACTTCGCAGTGGCCTTACTTGCTGCTTCCCCTTTGCTCCATCCCTTGAGCGTTGCGGATAATACTGTGCCTCTATAATGAGTTTATAATAGCATGAGCGATCTGCTGAATCTAAATGTTTCGGTTAGATTTTATTCATATTCCCACCCCTCAATAAAAGCTAAAAACATTGATACTTTTCAAGACTTTATCAGACTTACTAAATGTCTCAAGTATCAATTATCATATTTCCAGTATCTAAACATAGTAATAATACACGATGGTCAGAACTCCCCTCTTCGATGCCTCTGATTTCTCTCCCGCCATACAGCATATCTCCATCTCACTTTTTTTCCATGTTACCAATGTTCACATATATACTTAGCTGCCCTAGACAGCCTCAGCACACAACCCTGACATCACCGCTGCCAGAGTAAACACCAACGTTGTCAAGGTCAACACATTTGCTTGGTCAACACCCCGGGGTAGGGCGGAGCAGCACCTCTGCCAGGCCTTTACTTACACTGGAAATATGGTATTCTTAACGTTACCCACTACTTAAACGCTATTGCTTGATACCTCATTATTGTTTTAATGATTAGAATGTTTCTCTGATGTTGATTCGTAAGTCCATATCGACCGACATGATCTCTGCATTATTGTCCCGAGAAACATTATGCCGACAGCACTAAATATACATTAGTAACCATTATCTAACATTGCTGGGTTTACCCTTTTCAAGCAAACTTATAGCGTGGTAAAGAAACTATTCAAAACCTCTCGATCTCATATTTATAAGATATCTCGTGGCAAGAACTTCTAGAAGATAGGTTCGTCATAAATAATGTTCCATAAGCTGTTATCATTTATAATCAATGCATTTGCTTTCAAGGCCACATGAATCATGAAAAAGGCGTCTTGGCTCAGAGAAACAAGTAAGGTACATTGTTGGTGTAGTAAGACAGAAATAGCAGGAACATAATCCCGATACAGGTGTAGTAAGACAGAAATAGCAGGAACATAATCCCGATTCAGGTGCATAAATGGGGTCGAACCTAGTCAAAGATACTTGTAAGTTCGATTTACGAATCTTGATGCAGGAGTCTTTTAAATTCTCACAACTGTGGATCGAAGAGCCATTCCTACCTAAAATATATTTGAATTTTCATCAGTTAAACAGAATTTCGCCTACATACTCGTTACTAAATCTTCAATTACCATTTAAGTAAAATAAGCAAAATCCTGATATATATATGAATTTCCAATTCATACTTTCAATAGGCATAAAATAAACGAAAAGATCTTAATACATGTATTTATTTTGCTATAGACTGTATGGTTACTGAAAAATATACATAAAACACATAATCCAACGAAAGATTTCCGCCGAGAAAAGCAATAACAGTACCATACATTTTTCCATTATCACCACATAAGAAAACTGAACTGCCAGAGTCTGTTCAGGGGCTGCTGGCAAGGACGGTTGAAGGAAATATAAACTTAGCTGGATTGTAAGGAATGTCAATTTATTTAAGACCCTACATTAGCATTCAAGTTGTTCCAAAGATAATGTTCCACGAGCGTGTAAGCAGTTTCTAGTTTATTATATATATTATACACACACACACACACACACAGCAAATTGGGGGAAAATTCAGCATGTTCAAGCTTGCATCACATCTTTGACGTGTGGATGCAAGAACCTGTCTTAAATATGGATCAAATAAAAAGACGCGAACACTCAGGTGAAAAAAAAGAAGCAATTATTAGATACAGGAACGAGCCATTTTCCGTGTCATAACTGGTCAGACGCAGGGTGACAGGATAAGACATAACATACATATCAGAAGTTGGTCGAGTAGGTTTTTACGAGTGCTATTATGAAGATATACAACTTGAAATGATCTTAATTGAATTCATATATTAGTATGGGAGAGCATGCACTAACTTAGTGGACGTCAGAAAATGTCGATCAATTACTTACTTGTCTGTATGCACTCTGATCTATCCCAATATATCAAATAAGTGTGTGCGATAAACTTGCTGTGATCAAGCTCATGAAAGGTACTTCGTGGTTCCTCACAAAACGGTTATCAGGATGCAGCCGAGAATGTTTGTGTGTGTGTGTGTGTGTGCGTGTAGATGAAGTGCAAATATTCAAGCAAGCAATCAATGAGAATATTTCAATAGTGTAACACCGGGGTCTTATAAAGCGTTAATGAAATCATGTGGGCAACAGTGCGACCCTTCCGTCACGACGCGACGGCAAATCTCGATTGCGATTATTTGATAAACCTGATCTTAAAGGCCAGGTTAAAGAGGGAAATCCAACGTACCCAGATGATCTAACATAGTGTTTATGGATTTTAGGAAATTAAATTCTTAAGTCATTCAATTTTATCTAGGAATACTGGTACAGGAATATGAAATTTACTAGTTTTTCACCTTGATGTCATTTCATATTTGTTCTAATCAAATGTACCCGATATTCATCAGGCCAAATATAGCTGCTAGCGTTTGAAATTTCTAGTTTTGACGGTTTGGGCGACTAAAATAGACTAAAATTCAGCATATACACACAAAAATAAATATTTTGGTAACGTCACCATGATTATTAACAGGCCATTCCGACTTGGTCACGCCACTAAATAGCCCTCGTTTTTGTAACACGCTTTACGTGTTATACATACTAAAGTCGCGACCTTCTTTTGACAGCTTATTCTTCCTACATTTTTTTCTACGCACAAATTGCTCCTTTCCATTCTTATTTACCGAGGATTCCTAAGTCTCTCTTGTATCACCTTATAATCTGCTGTGCAAAATGCAACGTTCATCACATGGGATCCACACTATACCGAAGCATTACTATTAGAGGGTATTATTTGAAGTATCCATAACGGTCTGCTTTAATTCTGATTCATTTTTGGGGCGATTTCACTTACCCAACTGGATTTTCAGTACATTCAATTATCATTATTGACGTAGCATGCACATCATTATCTACCTAGCCAAACTCCTGGGGTTTAAGACCTACCGAAAGTGGGCCTAGCTCCCCGACTCTTCCGGAGGGCAGACTGATAGTATTAACATTTCCATTCCCAGATCGTCTTGTAGCGATATATTCTCAAAGCGAGAAAAACATTTGAAGTAAAACATGGGATTTCCTTATTACTTTCGATTAACCACAGGTACGTAAAACTTTCAGACGGAGTACATAGGACACACCATTAACCACTTACCTCTATCTTGATCTCTTTGCTCAACTACTACCTTATATCCATCCCTCATCCCTAACCCTCAACTTAAAAAACCTTTTACTTCACCTGTCGTTTCCCTTCTTTGCTCATTATATGTTCTTACGAGACTACAATATTTCCATTGTTATTACGGATGTACGTATGGACTCGCAATCAACGACGTAAGTATCACACTAAATTGAACCCACTTACCACCATAACTCATGTCGAAGACCAGAGGGTTATATATATATCCAAGACCAGACACCACTTCGAAACAAACTTGATAGACATGGATCTTCAAAAACTTGTGTTGCCACAAGTGACCGGTTTACAACGAGCTTCATAGTTGATCACTGACAAGAACACAACTTTACTAGTGTGAAAGGAACATTAAATACAAATTGACTTTATAATTTTTTATTTTTATTCAAAACTAATTGTTAAATGAACATTCAACATTACATCAATTCTATCAGGAATGTGCAGGCATTCCTCATACAGTGTACACTTCTGATTAAAGAAATTACTGACAAAAACGGGGTAACCTGAAATTTAATGAACAAAGATTGGATTATCATACAAGACATGTTACATGATTACAGATCGAGGAAATATATAATCGAAAACAACGAAGCCAGAAGACTGGCACGTATTTCAAGATTCAATAATAATCAGATACAGACCGTACACAAAAATTCGCATACATATTACCATTACACAATCATAATGACATGTTACATAAAGTTGATAACAAAGTATTAACAAATACATTAGTATAAAAATTACAGTAATACACTGGGATGATATATTCCATAAACAAGGTAATCTACCATTCTAAACTCAGAACTGCAAACATTCTTGATTACATTAGTTACAGAAATGAAATATATTACAAAATTGTAGTGTATTTATATAAAATGTTTTAGTTTATCAAATTGCCTGTATGTTACCGCTGTGAAATGAATAAGTTCACGGGCTTTGTTAACATTGAAATATTTTCATTTAGCTGCAATATATAGCAGCAGCCTTAATAAGTAACGTAATCTGTGTGTGAAGTTATTGATATCTAACACAAAGATGAAATTATGTAATATATGTATGATTAAATCACTGGTATCTAACAAACTAAATTTTCTGTAACTACTGGAGTGCAATCACGATTTCGTTTTTGCAGTTTGATTGTCAAGTCCGAGTTCACAAACTGCTGAAACAAAATTTTCATGACACTTTGTAGTTAGAAATATTAATTACATTTGTCTTAAATATTGGTAACTTCATACATAGCTCTCACATGACTTCCATACAAGCTAGTAATGAACATGTTTCATAAAGGCAATTTCATACACTAAAATACATTCTCTGCAATTACACTACAATTTTGTAATGCTATATTTCATTTTACATAAAACTAAAATTACACGTTACAATACTGGTGACAGGAAAGGTTATTACACATAACATAAGTTCAAATATATTTTATGATAGTATTGCAAATACTTCACCCTAACGACAGCTACCCAAGACAATTACCCTACACAGCTCCCACGCGTGCCAGAAAAATTTCCTATAGTAAACTCGAAATAAGTCAACTTCCCTAAAGACAAAGCGCAACAAGACATCTTCCCTGAAGACAAAGCGCCTCAAGACAACTTCCCTAAAGAACAGCCTCGACTACTTCCCAGGGCAACTCAAGACAACTTCCCTAAGGGCAACTCACCACAGACAACTTCCCTAAGAGCAACTCACCACAGACAACTTTCCAAAAGGCAACTCACCGCAAGACAACTTCCCGAGGGCAGCTCATCGCAAGACAACTTCCCTAAAGAAAAGGCAAAAAGTAAGGTACATAAAAATATAGCAACATTCAAATAAGACAAAATATAAAACTGCTGTATGGATTAATTTATGAAAGTAACTGAAATGTAAAAAAATTTATTAACAGTAATAATCATAAAAATAATATCGAGGACTGCATTACACATCTGCTTCTAGCTGGCGAAATGTTAATACATCCAACCAACATGGGCCTCAAAACCAGTGCATACAGGATGTCCAACGTTAACTAGCAAGGCTGGCAACTTCCATAGCCACTCTGTCAAATGCAGTGGCTGCCATGAATGATGCTAGTGGAAGGTCCCCTGTAACGCTGATTCTCCTGAGTGCAGAGACGGACTCTGCTGGCCGAACTTCCAAGTCAGGATGGAGGGAGGCGGTCGGTGGGCCATAAATAAAAATAGAAAATGAGTAATATGATAAATATTGAATGGAGTTATTTAACAAAACAACTAGTATAACACCTAATATCCATAGTATAAAATTCAAAATATATTTGCTTATTCTAAAAGAAAATTTACTTAAAAGTTACTTCGTTTGAGCTTATTCTTCTAAGTAGATTACAGAATTTTTCTTGGTAATGAAGTTTAAAATCAAAAGCAAATTATGAGTTGTAAAATGGAAAAAATCTAAGCATTACAATATGTTGTGCTAAAACTGGATTACATATAAACTAAAACCCACACAAACATACAAATCTATAACTAAAACATCTGCCCAGACACTGATCACTACGTGGGTCTTTACAATACAGAAACTACGTTACGTTTACAGGCTACAATGACTGTAATCCTAACAAAAAAAAACGTGGTTCCACAGATACCATCATTAACGATTGCAAATTCTGACCACTATTAGGACAGGACTATGCTCCAGGAATTCCATAACACGTGCCCATTAACTGTCTGTTGTTGGTCAATTAGCGACTCCTGAATAAACCTGCGCTTAGCAGTTCCCAGTTTCTCATCAGAACGCTTGCAGGCTCAATAAATTATAATCTTGCTTTTTTCATTCCCCCCGCCCCCCCCCCCCCCCTTTTTGCCTATCGACTCGCCTACACCCTACTGAAGATACTAATCCAAGTGCCCTCACGACAGTCCTCATGACCGAGCATACCTCCCTTCATGCAATCCGGCCCAAGAAGACATTCTGGGTTGTAAATTGATCCCCTCCAACTACCAACGGCCTCTTTAAGTCGTGGAAGGTTCCTCCTCTCTCATGTTATGCGTGTTGGTCCTGGTGCCTAAGGACTTTCCAAAATTCCAGGAAGACACGTAAAATACGTCTCGGTTGACCTGTTTGGTCAATACGCACTAATGCCTGCCTGACTACCGCCCTAACTGCGAGGCAGGGTTCCATGCGTGGCACCGCAAGTGTTCCCGAATTGATGCCCCTTAATCCTTGCCTGCCGGGCGACCTACGATACCTAGTTTCATGCCAACTATCGTTAAGGGCTATCCATCGTCGCCATTCTGCTGACTCACCAAACATCTAAAGGTTCACTAAAGTACAATAATCCTGAACGTTATAAAGAAGTATCTCCCGACTGATCTGCATTCGGGTGGTATGACTCTAGTCACGTATACATTTTAAAGATAATCCAAATTACAATGCTTACCTACTTTTATGATCCCTCACTCCCTCCCGACTCACGTACATCCAGTTAAATGAATCTCTCGGTCTCCACAGATGTCCATACACCATACCTACCTGCCGCCTAACCTACACTGCAGCCCAGTTAAGAAGCCATTCTGAGTTATGATGTGATGAGACTCCCTGGCTTCCTAAGCTGTGGGAGGTTTCCTCATATGTAACATGTTCGTCATCGTGTAACTTGAAATACTAACCATGTAAATTGGGAGGTTCCTCCTCCGTGCCACATAACATATTGGTCCAAACGTGCCTAAAGACTTACAATGTGAATTAGGAGGTTGATCCTTATGTGCCTAAACACTTACCATGTAAATTGGGATGTACCTCCTTCATACATAATGTATTGGTCTGGGAGCCGCAAAACCTGCCACGATAATTATGGGGTTGTTACTCCCCCCTATATAATGTCCTCGGTCTTAGTGCCTAAAATACTTACCTAATTACCGTGTCTAATGAAATGGGGGATTGTGGGGAATGTTTGTTCCTCCCTACTGTACAATGTGTTGCTCCTAACGTGCTGAGACATGCTAAATGGGAGGTTGTTTCTTTCTCTCCTACGTAATGAGTTGGTCCTAATGTGCCTAAATACTTACCATATAAATTGAAATTTTGTTACTTCTTCCTAAACTCATCTATATCGGGTCAAGTTGCTCACTCCTACATGTCTTGCATCTAATATGCCTAAACTTACCATGCAAATTGGGATATTCCTCCTCCTACATGTGTTGGTACGAGAGTGCCATAACTTGCCATGATAATTAGGGGGTTGTTCCATCCTCCTATATAACGTGTTCCTTCCTCCTAGTGCCTAAATACTTACCCTTATAAGGGCTTGTTCTTCACTCTACAAATGTGTTGATCGCAAGACGCCTAAACACTTACTATATATATTAGGATATTCCTCCCTGGCTAAACACTCACACTGTAAATTTGGAGGTGTTCCTCGCTCCTGCATAATTTGTTGGTCCAAATGTGCATGAACACTTACTATCTAAAATTGGGACGTTACTTCATCTTACAAATGTGTTCGTCCTCGTGTGCCTAAATACTTACCATGCTTACTTACTGGTGGGAGGGGAGAGGGTTTGTTCCTCCTACACATTGTGATACTCCTAACGTGCTTAAAGACTCGTGTGCATTGGGAGGTTATTTCTATCCTACATAAGTTGGTCCCAATGTGCCTAAACACTTACCATATAAACTGGAACCTTGTTACTCCTTCCTAAACACTCGCCATCTAAATTTGGTGTTCCTTACTCATATTTGTTGGTCCTAATGTGCCTAAACATTTGCCATGTAAATTGGGATCTTCCTCCTACATAGTGTGTTGCTCTGAGTGTGCCGTAAAACTTACCATAATAATCACAGAGTTGTTTCTCTCTACTACATAACAACGAGTTCATCCTAGTGCCTAGATACTTACTATGTTTATTGTGGATTGTTCCTCACTCCTACATATCTATCGATCCTAATATGCATAAACACTTACCATTTAAATTGGGATGTTCCTCTTTTCTACTTAAATCTGTTGGTCCTTATGCGCCTAAGCACTTTAAAAATGAAGAATTTTCCTCATCCTACATAACCTGTTGGTCCGAGTGACCAGTAAGACCTGCCACGATAATTAAACGGTTGTTCCTCCCCACTATGTAACGAGTTCGTCCTAGTGCCTAAATACTTACCATGTTTAGCGGGGAGTTCTTCCGCGTACATAACATGGTCCTAACTTATCTAAAGACTAACCATGTAAAAGAAGAGGTAACTCCTCCCTCCTATAAATAATGTTCTTAATGAGCCTAAATACTTACCATATTTATTGTGGTTCTTCCTCCCACACAACGTGTACGTCCCAACGTACCTAAAGACTTGCCATGTAAGTAGACAGCAAGTGCCTCTCCCCTACATAATGTGCTTATTATAGTGCCTACATACTACTTACCCTAAATACTACTTACCATGTATACTGCAAGCTGTTACTCCTACATAAGTTCGTCCTAGTGTGCCTAAATAATTACCATTTGTATTGGGGGTGGTTCCTCCTACATGACGTGTTCGCCCTAACTGAAAAGACTCGCCATGTAATTTGGGAGCTAGTGCCTCCCACCTACATAATTTTGTCCTATGGTGCCTAAATACATACCATGTTTTTTGAAGGTTGTTCCTCCTACATAATGTGTTTGTCCTATTGGGCCTAAATACTTACCATGTTTATTAAGGCTTGTTCCTCCTACATATTGTGTTCGGCCTAGTAAAACTAGACCTGCCATGTAAACTGGTAGTTCCTCCCTCCTACATAATGTGTTCGTCCTACTCTGCCTAAATACTTACCATATTTATTGGGGGTTTTTCCTCCTACAAAACGTGTTCGTCCTAGTGTAACTAAATACCCCATGTAAAAAGAGAACTAGTTAGTTCCTCCCTCCTATATAAAGTGCTTATCCTACTGTACCTAAATACTTACTATGTTCATTAGGGGTTGTTCTTTCGTCCTACATAATGTGTTCATCCTAATCAGAATAAATACTTAACACTCACCAGTAAGTTTCCTAGAAGTTCCTCTATCCTACATAATTTAGGCCTAATTTTCCTAAACACTTACCATATTAATTGGTATATTCCTTCATCCAACACTGGTTCGTATTCGTCTACCTAAATACTTCCCATCCTTAATGGAGTGGGAGGAAATAAGTTCTTCCTCTCTCTCTTACATGTGTCGTTCATAATGTGCTTAAAGACTCGTGCGAATTTGAGGTTATTTCTCTCCTACATGATCAGTTGGTCCTAATGTGCCTAAACACTTACCATATATATTGGAATGTTCTTCATCCTACCTAAACACATACCACCTAGTGCCTAAACACTTACCATATATATTGGAATGTTCTTCATCCTACCTAAACACATACCACCTATATTGCGTGTTGCTCACTCATACATGTGTTAGTCTCAATGTGCCTAAACACTTACCATGTACATTGGGATATGCCTCCAATAAAATAATGTGTTGCTATGAGTGTGCAGTAACACTTGCCGTAATAATTACAAGGTTGTTCCTCTCCTATACAACAACCCTGTTCCTCATAGGGCCTAAAAACCTTTCATGTTTATTGGGGGTTGTTCCCCACTCCTACATAATCTGTTGCTCCCAATATGCCTAAACACTTACCATGTTGTTTCATTAGGATGTTGTTCCTCCTTGTTACTTAAATCTTTTGGTCCTTATGTGCCTAACACTTACAAAATCTATTCCTACTACATAACGTGTTCATCCTAAATAACTTAAAAGCCTCATCATGTAATCTGGAAGTTAGTGCCTCCCATCTACATAATTTGTTCGTCCTATTGTTCCTAAATACTTACCATATTTATTGGCGCTTGTTCCTCCTACATAACGTGTTCGTCCTATTGGGCCTACATACTTACCATGTGTATTGGGGATGTTCCTCCTACATAATGTGTTCGTTCTACTAAAACTAAAGACCCACCATGTAAACTGGGAGATAGTTCCTCCCTCCTCAATAGTGTTCGTCCTACTATCCCTACATACTTACCATGTGTATTGGGGATCTTCCTCCTACATAATGTGTACGTCCTAACGAAACTAAATACAAATGTAAATTTGGAGGTAGTTCCTCCCTCCTACATAATGTTTATTCTGTTACCTAAATAATACTTACCATTTATATTGCAGGTTGTTTCTCCTACATAACGTGACAACCCTAAATTAAAAGACTGTTCACGTAATTTGGGAGCTGGTGCCTCCCACCTACATAATGTGTTCGTCCTATTGTGCCTAAATACTTACCATGTTTATTAGAGGTTCTTCCTCCTACATAATGTGTTCTTCCTATTGGGCCTAAATACTTACCATGTTTATTGGCGGTTGTTCCTCCTACATAATATGTTCGTCCTAGTAAACTAATGACCCGCCATGTAGACTGGGAGCTACTTCCTCCCTCCTACATAATGTGCTCGTCCTACTCAGCCTAAATACTAACCATGTTTATTGGAGGTTTTTCCTCCTACATAACGTGTTCGTCCTAGTGTAACTAAAGACCCCATGTGAATTGAGAACTAGTTAATTCCTCCCTCCTATATAAAGTGGTCATATGGTCATCCTAGTGTACCTAAATACTTACTATGTTCATTAAGGGTTGTTCCTTCGTCCTACATAATGTGTTCATCCTAATGAGAATAAAAACTTAACACTAACCAGTAAGTCTCCTAGAAGTTCCTCGCTCCTATATAAACTTCAAACTCCAGTAAGTTTCCTAGAAGTTCCTCGCTCCTACATAATTTATTCCTAATTTACCTAAACACTTACATGTTTATTAGTATATTCCTTCATCCACCATTGGTTCGTATTCGTCTACCTAAATACTTACCATCCTTAATGGGGTGGGAGGAAAGTCGTTCTTCCTCCCTCCTACATAATGTGTTGTTCCTAATGTGTTTAAAGACTCGTGCGAATTGGGAAGTTATTTCTCTCCTACATGATCAGTTGGTCCTAATGTGCCGAAACACTTACCATATATATTGGAATGTTCTTCATCCTACCTAAACACATACCACTAATATTGGGTGTTGCTCACTCATACATGTGTTGGTCTCAATGTGCCTAAACACTTACCATGTACATTGGAATATTCCTCCAAAAAATAATGTGTTGCTCCGAGTGTTCAGTAAAACTTGCCATGATAATTACAAGGTTGTTCCTCTCCTACACAACAACCCTATTCATCATAGTGCCTAAACACTTACCATGTTTACTGGGGGTTGTTCTCCACTCCTACATAATCTGTTGCTCTCAATATGCCTAAACACTTACCATGTTGTTTGTTTGAGATGTTGTTCTTCCTTGTTACTTAACTATTGGACCTTATGTGCCTAACACTTACAAAAGCTAGTCCTCCTACATAAAGTTTTCGCCCTAAATAACTTAAAAGACTCATGTAATTTGGGAGTTAGTACCTCCTATCTACATAATGTGTTCGTACTATTCTTCCTAAATACTTACCAAGTTTATTGGCGATTGTTCCTACTATATAACGTGTTCGTCCTATTAGGACTAAATACATACCATGTTTATTGGTGATGTTCCTCCTACATAACGTTTTCGTCCTAGTAAAACTAAAGACCCGGCATGTAAACTGGGATATAGTTCCTCCCTCCTAAATAGTGTTAGTCTTGCTCTCCCTATATACTTACCAGGTTTATTAGGGCATCTTCCTCCTACATAACGTGTTCGTCCTAACGAAACTAAATACTAATCATGTATATTTGGAAGTAGTTCCTCCCTCCTATATAATATTTATTCTATTACCTAAATATTACTTACCATTTATATATTGCAGGCTGTTCCTCCTACATAACGTGGCCACCCTAACTTAAAAGACTTGTCATGTAATTTGGGAGCTGGTGCCTCCCACCTACATAATGTGTTCGTCCTATTGTGCCTAAATACTTACCATGTTTATTGGCGGTTGTTATTCCTACATAATGTGTTCGTCTTACTAGGCCTAAGTACTTACCAAGTTTATTGGCGGTTGTTCCTCCTACATAATATGTTCGTCCTAGTAAACTAAAGGCCCGCCGTGTAGACTGCGAGCTAGTTCCTCCCTCCTACATAACTTGATCGTCCTATTGGCCCTAAATACTTACCATGTTTATTGGCGGTTGTTCCTCCTACATAACGTGTTCGTCCTATTGGGCCTAAATACTTACCATGTTTATTGGGGGATGTTCCTCCTACATAATGTGTTCGTCCTAGTAAAACTAAAGATCCAACATGTAAACTGGGAGATAGTTCCTCCCTCCTAAATAGTGTTCGTCCTACTCTACCTATATACTTACCATGTTTATTGGGAGATCTTCCTCCTACATAACCTGTTCGTCCTAACGAAACTAAATACTAATCATGTAAATTTGGAGATAGTTCCTCCATCCTAATGTTTATTCTATTACCTAAATAATACTTACCATTTATATTACAGGCTGTTCCTCCTACATAACGTGAAAGCCCTAACTTGAAAGACATGTAATTTGGGAGCCTCCCACCTACATAATGTGTTCGTCCTATTGGGCCTAAATACTTACCATGTTTATTAGCGGTTCTTCCTCCTACATAATGTGTTCTTCCTATTGGGCCTAAATACTTACCATGTTTATTGGCGGTTGGTCCTCCTACATAATATGTTCGTCCTAGTAAACTAAAGACCCGCCATGTAGACTGGGAGCTAGTTCCTCCCTCCTACATACCGTGTTCGTCCTACTCTGCCTAAATACTTACCTTGTTTATTCGGGGTTTTTCCTCCTACATAACGTGTTCGTCCTAGTGTAACTAAATACCCCATGTAAAATGAGAACTAGTTAGTTCCTCCCTACTATATAAAGTGGTCATCCTACTGTACCTAAATACTTACTATGTTCATTAGGGGTTGTTCCTTCGTCCTACATAATGTGTTTATCCTAATGAGAATAAATAACACTCACCACTATGTTTCCTAGAAGTTCCTCGCTCCTACATAATTTAGTCCTAATTTTCCTAAACACTTACCATGTTAATTGGTATATTCCTTCATCCAACATTGGTTCGTATTTGTCTACCTAAATATTTACCATCCTTAATGGAGTGCGAGGAAAGGCGTTCTTCCTCCCTCCTACATAATGTGTTGTTCCTAATGTGCTTAAAGACTCGTGCGAATTGGGAGGTTATTTCTCTCCTCCATGATCAGTTGGTCCTAATGTGCCTAAACACTTACCATATATATTGGAATGTTCTTCCTCCTACCTAAGCACACACCACCTATATTGCGTGTTGCTCACTCATACATGTGTTGGTCTCAATGTGCCTAAACACTTACCATGTACACTGGGATATTCCTCCAGTAAAATAATGTGTTGCTCCGAGTGTGCAGTAAAACTTTCCTTGATAATTACAAGGTTCTTCCTCTCCTATACAACAACCCTGTTCCTTCTAGTACCTAAACTCTTACCATGTTTATTGGGTGTTATTCCCCACTCCTACATAATCTGTTGCTCCCAATATGCCTAAAAACTTACCATGTTGTTTGTTTGGGATGTTGTTCATCCTTTGTACTTGGTCCTTATGTGCCTAACACTTACAAAAGCTATTCCTCCTACATAACGTGTTCGTCCTAAATAACTTAAAAGACTCATGTAATTTGGGAGTTAGTGCCTCCCATCTACATAATGAGTTCGTCCTATTGTTCCTAAATACTTCCCATGTTTATTGGCGGTTGTTCCTCCTACATAACGTGTTCGTTCTATTGGGCCCTAAATACTTACCATGTTTATTGGGGGATGTTCCTCCTACATAATGTCTTTGCCCTAGTAAAACTAAAGACCCGCCATGTAAACTGGGAGATAGTTCCTCCCTCCTAAATAGTGTTCGTCCTCCTCTCCCTATATACTTACCATGTGTATTGGGGATCTTCCTCCTACATAACGTGTTCGTCCTAACGAAACTAAATACTAATCATGTAAATTTGGAGGTAGTTCCTCCATCCTACATAATGTTTATTCTATTACCTAAATAATACATACCATTTATATTGCAGGCTGTTCCTCCTACATAACGTGACCGCCCTAACTTAAAAGACTAATGTAATTTGGGAGCTGGTGCCTCCCACCTACATAATGTGTTCTTCCTGTTGTGCCTAAATACTTACCATGTTTATTGGCGGTTGTTCCTCCTACATAACGTGTTTGTCCTATTGGGCCTACATACTTACCATGTTTATTGGGGGATCTTCCTCCTACATAATGTGTTCGACCTAGTAAAACTAAAGACCCGCCATGTAAACTGGGAGCTAGTTTCTCCTTCCTATATAATGTGTTCGTCCTACTCTGCCTAAATACTTACCATGTTTATTAGGGGTTCTTCCTCCTACATAACGTGTTCGTCCTAGCGTAACTAAAGACTCTCCATGTAAATTGGGAACTAATTAGGGTTTGTTCCTCTGTCCTACATGTGTTCTTCCTAATGGGAATAAAAACTTGCGGTGTAAATTGGGATATTCTTCCTCCTAAACACTCACCATGTAATTTTCAAAGAAGTTCCTCGCTCCTTCATAATTTGTTGGTCCTAATTTTCCCAAACACTTACCATGATAATTGGTATATTCCTTCATCCTATATTTGTTCGTATTTGTCTACCTAAATATTTACCATGTTTAATGGGGTGGGAGGAGAGGGGTTCTTCCTCCCTCCTCCATAATGTGTTGCTCCTAACGTGCTTAAAGGCTTGTGCGAGTTGGGAGGTTATTTCTCTCCTACATGATCGGTTGGTCCTAATGTGCCTAAACACTTACCATATATATATTGGAATGTTCTTCCTTCTCCCTAATCACACACCATCTAAATTGGGTGTTGCTCACTTATTCTTAAATTGGGTGTTTGCTCATTCATACATGTGTTGGTCTCAATGTGCCTAAACACTTACCATGTAAATTTGGATATTCCTCAAATGAAATAATGTGTTGCTCCAAGTGTGCCGTAAAACTCGCCATGATTATTACAAGGCTGTTCCTCTCTCCTATATAACAACCCTGTTTGTTCCTCCTACTGCCTAAACACTTACCATGTTTATTGGGGGTTATTCCTCACTCCTACTTACTCTCTTGATCCCAATATGCCTAAACACTTATCACGTAGTCTCTTTGGGATGTTCGTCTTCCTTACTTAAAAATGTTGGTCCTTGTGTGCCTATACACTTACAAAATGAGGATTTTCCTCCATATGTTTCTCCGAATGTGCCGCAAAACTTACCATGATAATTACGAGGTTGTTCCTCTCTCCTATATAACAACCCTGTTCCTCCTACTGCCTAAACACTTACCATGTTTTTTGGGGTTGTTCCTCTCCTACATAATCTGTTGATCCTAATATACCTAAACACTTACCATGTAGTTTCTTTGGAATGTTGTTCCTCCATCTTACTTAATCTGTTGGTCCTTATCTGCCTAAACACTTACAGAATGACTATTTTCCTCCTACATGTTTCTCCGAGTGAGCCGTAAAATCTGCCACGATAATTATGGGGTTGTTCCTAAATCCTAGATAATGATTTCATCCTATTGTGCCTAAATACTTACCATGTTTATTGGGGGTTGTTCTTCCTACATACCGTGTTCTTCATAGGGTAACACCAATGAAACCACGTAAATTGAGGGGTAATTCCTTCCTCCTACATAATGTGTTCATCCAAGTGTTCCTAAATACTTACCATGTTTATTGGGACTTGTTCCTCACCCCTACATTATGTGTTGATCCTATGGGAGTTGTTCCTCACTCCTACATAATGCCTTGATCCTTGTCCCTAAACATTTACCATGTAAATTGGGATATTCCTCCTCCTACATGTGTTGGTTCGAGTGTGCTGTAAAACTTGCTACGATAATTAGGGGGTTGTTACTCACTCGTACATAATGTACTCGTCCCAGCATGCCGAAATTCTTGCTCTGTCTATTGCGCACGCGTGTGTGTTCCTCCCACCTTCATATTGTTTACTCCTGACTAGCTTAAAGACTGGTGTGATTTGGGAGGCTATTCTTCATCATGTGCTGGTCCTAATGTGCCTAAACACTCACCATGTAAACTGGAAGGTTGTACCTCCTCATTGAAGATTCACCATCTAAATTGGAGGGTGTTCCTCACTCCTACATATCGTATTGGTCCTAATAGGCCTAAAGACACCATGTTCCTCCCTCCTACTTAATATGCTAGCATATTTGTTTTGGAGTGCATATAAACTCGCATACACCATGATGAAAGGGCCTTTTCTCAGTCCTTCGCTATGTCCATATACCCAATCCTGCCTGCACTTTTACCCGCACACCAACCCAGTTAAAACGTTAATCCGATTGAAGTGATTCATAACTACCTACCTACTACCTCCTTAAGCTGTGGGAGGTTCTTTCTACCTCATATATCATGCGTGGACCTAGTGCCTGAAGATTTACCATGAAGAAACGTGTCCCGAGTGCCAAACTACCGCCTTAACTGCGATGCGGGGCTCCAAACAGAGCACATTTACCGTAAATGACTGCTCATCCTCGCTCACCAAACCTTTGGAAGTTTCATCAATCCTCAAGTTATTAATCCTCATGTGCCTCCCGACTCACCTACCCAGCTGCTCTTCTGATTCCCCGAGTGCCAAGACTCGCCTACACCCACGTGAAAGGATTTATCCATGCGACCTTCACGGATGTCCACATACCCATACCTTCCTGCCGTCTTACCTGCTCTCCCAACCTAGTTAAGGTGTCATTGAGTTCTCATGTAGTCCTCACCTTCCAGGTGACGCGTTACATTCAGTACAGAGGCTATGTTGTAGTCTCCGATGTACGATAAACCTAGTGTACGTAAAACTTTCCAGGGTTCCAAGAAAAACGCGACTCCTTAAGTGTTCTCTCAACAATGCGCTTAAATCCCTACTGCCTGGCGACCAAACTGCGATACCTGGTCCATTCCAGCGGTTAAGTAACAACGCACCTTGACCACTCTCCTGTCTCGTCTAACTTTAGTTTCCATTAAAATGTGTTCATCAATCCGAAGACGATCCTTAAATACCTCCTGACTCACCCGCGCTCTTGGATGGGTTGTCTGTCTCCAGGCCCACCTGTACATCGACAGGTCTTAAAAATATCTAGCGAGTCTTTTGATCCCGAGTACCTACCGACTTACCAACAATCATGCGAAAGGACTTCATAAGCGTCCCTCGTATACCTAAACATACTTGCAGGCTTACCTGTACTCCGGCCCAGTTAGCATAATTTTGGGTTTTGATGTTAACCAACCCTTACATACCAACAGACTCGTTAATATCAAGAAGTTGCAAGGGGGCTGGCTTTGTCCCTCCTGTAATGTGATGGTATTACTGTACCTAAATGAAAAAAAAAAAAAAGGCCAGGAACACACGTCTCGAATGTCTTCTCTGGTCAATACTCGTTCATCACTGTCTAGCACTCTAATCGCGATGCAAGGTTCCTTAACAACATGTGCTTCCGGACTATCCCCCATGCTCTCGTGGGGTTACAAGTTTCCAATCTCAAATGTACGTTAACAGTATCATAAAAGGCCAGACTTGTTCTGATCCGGCCGTTAACACAGTCGGAGTTGTGATGTGAGCCACAACAAACTGTTAAATCATTATGTGCTTTGAGAAGGCTTAGCTCTTTGTCTCAGAAAGGCGTTGGTACTGACAGGGCTGTCGCCTTACCTGACTTGCAAGAAAAGAGTGGCTCGCTGGGATTGCACTGCTGCCTATTACCAACCCTGCAACCGTTTTGTTCACAAGCACAATTCCTATTAGGAACAATCCTAGTCTAGGAGAGTCCGCACACCGACAACCTAAATCATACATCGCGAGTATAGTACCCGGGCTTGTCGTAAGTACTTTCCCCGTGTTAATTTATACATCGTTGATGAAAACGACTTGCACGACTGAGGGGACACTCAATACTTACCACCAACGATCCATCCCCATAAAAAAGCCACTTAATTGATTACGTACTTGGAAACTACAGGAATCGTTATCAATGTAACTATCCTCCCTATCAAACAAATCTAAAACTTCCAAGTATGTGAATGCCCATCTACCACTTACACTCCAATGACCTAGGTAATCGCCTTTCCCTACTCTTTGCAGAGAAAATTAATAGCTGAAAATATGTTTACTACAAGATACAATTTCCGTGTGGCCTATTTACCTCAATCTGCTTAACACAAAAGTTCTGTCCAACATACGGTATGTATGGCGATGCGTACAGACGTTTTAAACGTACATCAACAAAAACGTTGCCATGGCAATATTAGTGAGCGGGCCTGAGTGGTGTTCACGGAGACTATGATCGTTCCCTGCATCACGATCACTATATCCATCACTAGCCACTGTGATCGTTCCCTGCATCACGATCACTATATCCATCACTAGCCACAGTACAACGCCAATCCATTATGAAATCCTTCACAAAACATAGGGCAACCACCAAATATGCTAAATATAAAAAAATCTGTTTAGGAACTCTGTTCTTTGCTTGACAATCAGTACTTCTGATCCTGCTTCCTATAGAAACTTTTAACACTAGTATCAGTGATGCACTAACTACTTTTAATGAAAAAATATTTCCATCAAATCTACAACTACTGTTACTTTCACTACAACCACTATCGCTAACAACTACTGTTAATCCCGTAACTGTTATAACCACTATCGCTATTACAATACACTAGCAATATTCCAACCATTATCACAGCGAAGTTACTAGACAATAATATACCACGAGTGATATTTACCTCAAACTTAACCCAGACCCGATGACAGTTACCTGAACAAACCATAGCAGTCCTCAAGAGGATGTTTATCCTCTCCTTCCATTTATAATGAACCTGTATTATATGCCTCTCATAAACGGAGGCTACGTAACTATTGTTTATTCCTGTGCATCTGCATAAGACCTTACGGATGATCGATCCTATATAAATATATATTATCTATATATAGTTATCTCAATATCTGCAATTATATTCAGCTTAACATGATCTACTTACTTTAACCTTTAGGTGCAGAATAACATATAGCTTCATATATTAGAGTTACCTTAAGAACAGAGATTTCTATTGCATATAAATTACCTCAACCGAAATATGAATAGGTTTTTATATTTTCATAAAATGATATTCATCTATCAGACAATTCTCCAACTAGCTTAATATAAAAATACATGTACATAATCGGTTTCCCGCGTCAGCGAGGTAGCGCCAGGAAAGACAAAAAATGGCCAATCCAATCATATATACACAAGCACAGAATATATTATA
>JAUUDZ010430977.1:0-13693 GCA_032361705.1 Panulirus versicolor
AATAAAAAGAGTGTGGTTGAGAGAGCAGAAGAGGGTGTGTTGAAATGGTTTGGTCACATGGAGAGAATGAGTGAGGATAGATTGACAAAGAGGATATATGTGTCTCCATGAGAAACCAATTCTCCCAGCCTCTCTTTTTATAATTGAAATCCTCCATTATTAGGAGTTTACCATATCTGAAAAGTGTACCCATCATGATTGTTCCTTCTTTGTTCTCTTTGTATATTTCTTCTGACTCATTTATATTCTTTGGAGGTTTATGAATTATCAGTACCACTGTGCAGTTTTTTCTGCAGTTACTGTCCTCATTATATTTTGTTTGAATGGGCCATCTTCCAGTATTTCTTGGTGCCATAATTTATTCATTTCTGCTTTCAGTTACAGATTTGGGATACTGCTGGACAAGAGCGTTTCCGCACCATAACCCAGAGTTACTATCGATCAGCCAATGGTGTCATAATTGGTAAGGTTAATTACAGAATATGAGACTTATCTTTCATTTTTTGGTGGATGGTACATCTGATTTATATTTTCATACTTGATTACTGTTTTCAGCATTAGCAAGGTAGTGCCAGGAGCAGGCAAAGAAAGGCCAATTCTGGTCACATCCATTCATGTGTAATGCACCAAAACCACAGCTCCATATCCACAACCAAGCCCCGCAGATCTTTCTATAGTTTACCTCAGATGCTTCTCGTGCCTTGGTTCAGTCACTTGATAGCATGATGATCCCTGTATGCCACAATATTCCAATTCACCTTTCACTCTCTTGCATATTCAGATCCTGATGGCTCAAAATCTTTCTCACTCCTTCCTTCTGTCTCCAGTTTGGTTCCCCCTTCTCCTTGTTCTCTCCACTTCTGACACAAGTATATTCTCTCTTGTCAACCTTCTCTTACTCATTTTCTTCATTTCAGCACACACTCTTTAGCTCACTCAACCACACTCTTTTTATTACCACACCTCTCTCTTACTCTTTCATCACTCATTCAATCAAACCACCTCAGACCACATATTATCCTCAAACATTTGATTTCTAACACAACCACCCTCCTCTGCTGTCTTATCTAAAGCTCATGTCTCACATCCATATGCTATTGTTGGGATTGCTATACCTTCAAACATACTCATTTTTGCTGTCTTTGATAACAGTCTCACTTTCCACACAATCTTCAGCACTCCCAGAACCTCTCTCCTCTCTGTCTCTCTGTCTTTGTCTCAGTCTCTCTCTCAGTCTCTCTCTCTCTCTCTCTCTCTCTCTCTCTCTCTCTCTGTGGGATGGTTCTAGCCCTGTGTCCACACTTAACAAAGTTGAATCGAAAGCAATGACTTATAAACTCTCCCAGGAGAACTTCAAAACTTGACCTGCATGCTTTATGTCATATTGTTAGTCCACTTTCTCTCTTCTATAGGTATTACTTTGGTTCTTGCCTCCAAGAGCTGGCTGCTTGTGTGTCCCCAGTGACTGTGACCTGGCACATTTTAAAAGGCAGGTTTTTCACTCATCCAAAATTTGTAAATACCTTCCCTTGTCTTGTCTTTTTCTTTTCAGTAACCTTTCCGTATTACAATTAAGGCCCATCCCAGACTTTTATCTGTGACTGGAGCCTCCAAGTTAAAGGAAAGAAAAAAAATAGCAAATGCCACAGCAAAACTTTAGGAAGAATTGCTAGCTTTATGTATTTTTATGTAGCATACTTAAACTCATACTATTATAATGATTGTTAGAAATTGAAAATTGGCTCACTTCTGATCAATGAGAAACACCCAAAGCTTGATGAGCTTAATTTTTAGTTTGTTTTAAAACCATTCAATCTGCTGACTATGTTATTTTGTGTAACACAAATATAGTCTTTCAATTAAAAATCTTCATAAGCAACACAGTGATTGGAACACATAGTTTTAGTATCTTACATTATAGTTCCCTAGAAATCAGTACAGCTTATAAGAATCTGAAGTTTTATGTTTTGCTGATTATGAAGTTTCCTTGAATTGGTAAAAATTTTGAAGAAAAAAAATTATGCATCGTAAGACAAACTGGATAGTTTGTAGAAATGATTCACAAAGATGTGCTGACATATATGTTGAAGTAGGAGGCTTCTTATTCAGCACTTGAACTCAAGGACAGGTCTAACTGAAGAGCTAATTGATTAGTCTCAGAACTCTAGAAAGGTAACCCTCTGTTTGGGGGCAAACTGTTTGTTAACCAAGGCAGTAAAATACATACACGGAAAGGTTCAAGTGGTCACAAATTATAATTTGTCATCTCTTGGTAGCCAGTTATTTAAGGCTAGGATATTCCATTCTGTTTAGTTGACCATTTGATTGGTTTTTAAACTATACTAGATCATACGTGTCCCAACAGTATGTTGTGAAATTTAGAAAAGTCCCATACAGTTTGTTTTTCCTTTTCATTGTAATGGAAGAGCAGTTGGTCAGTTCTTAGTTAAATGAGAATAACGTACTTGATCTGTAAAGCATTTCATTTTACAAAATTGATAAATTGTTACAGACAGTAACCTTTTACTTGATAAGATTTTTTTTCATTTTCAGGATTTTATTGATTTTGATTCTTGGTTATATGATTATGTAGGGAGATTGAAGATGTTTTGCAGATG
This sequence comes from Panulirus versicolor, assembly GCA_032361705.1. Classification (NCBI taxonomy): domain Eukaryota; kingdom Metazoa; phylum Arthropoda; class Malacostraca; order Decapoda; family Palinuridae; genus Panulirus; species Panulirus versicolor. The sequence continues at coordinate 2,619 of JAUUDZ010430977.1, forward strand.
CTTTTGTTTTCTTTATGTCTAAGTTGCTATGTTTTGTCCATAGTTTATGACATCACCAAGCGATCTTCCTTTATTAGTGTTCTGAGATGGATGGATGAGGTGCGTAGATACACACACCCTCAAGTAGCAATTGTCCTTATTGGTAAGTATTTGCTCTGGCTCATGTGTTACTGTTTCAGATCCTAGTTATATAGAATGCTAGGGAATTGAACTTTGAATGCAACTTATGTCTCTAATCATGGTGCAGAGGTTAGAAATGGACACTACTTCACTGTCATGTCCAGTCATTAGTGTAAATCAATTCTTTTCATCCACGAAGTGGTGGTGTATATATTACATAGAGATTATAAACAGGTGTTAGTTACATTTGTAAACTGAAAAATTCATTGTAACACTTATGAATATTCACCACTATTTTTTTTCCTTTGTTGCTTATCCACATGAAGCTTAGATTTGTAATTACTTGACTGTGTGTGAAAAAACAAACTTTGTCAAATTTGGAGTAAAGTGATGTGAATTCATTTCATGAATTTATTTCTTATATTTTCATTAGACACTAAATTATTATTTATGACAGACCAGTATACTTGATAGATGTCTTGTTGACTATGGTGTTTGGTGTAGACTTACACATATATCCATTATGAAAATGGATTCACTGTATGTTCAGTTGTTGTCACATACTGAATTGTACATTACACAGGTAATAAGTGTGATTTGGAAACCTTGCGTGAAGTTGAGTTTGAAGAGGCAGAGGCACTTTGTGAGACTGTGCCTGAAATTATGACGGTAATGGAAGTCTCTGCAAAGGACAACACTAATGTGGATGACACATTCTTCCATTTAGCTGCAGAGCTTAAGGTTAGTATATTCCAGCTTTTGGTGTCAGAAAAGGTGTAGCTTTATGCTTTGCATCCAAGAGTCCATCTAGAATCTCTCCAAACATAAGTTAAAAGATTGGAAAGTGACTCTTCATATACTACTAAACAGGCCAAGTTAGCCAGTGAGAAATAAAATGCAGGCGGCTGACAGTAGTACCACATAACCACTTTTACCTCATTTGCAGACTTAGTTCTCTGTTGCTGTTCTTTCAGAGTACCTGCTGTCTTTAATTATTTGCTTACTCCTTACTCCTATCCCAGGTTCCTGTGTTATATGGAGCTTTTGCAGCACTTGTGAATGTGAAACTAGCCACATTCACTGGCTGGGCCACCACAAGTCAAAAAGTGTGATGATATTATGATTGTTTTGGTAGGGTAAGTGCAGGTTAGCTAAAGATTATGCAGAATTGATGTTTGTGATTTTGAAGAGGTGGATGTTGTTAAGAGTGCACATGAAAAAAGTGTGATTTGCACATTTCTGGGAAGGATAGGTCCACATGGATGGATGTTTATTGTAGTTGAGTTCTAGATTAGTTGTTCAGTATCTGCCAAGTTACTACAGTGTAAATATGTTTGTCAGTAGTATATGCAGGGGGTGGATGGATAAATGAATACAAGTTGCCGAAGTGTGAAGCAGAGATGAGCCCCTTATTTCTAATATATGGATGCTAGACTTCAAATACAATTGAAATTATCATATAGCCTATTTGAACGTCAAAAAAGAAAAACCAAATCGTGGTTAGCTGATGGAGTTCCATAAATTCCCATAGATGTACTCTTGTTAGGACTGCTCTGTCTTTTTGGCATTGTTTTATAATGTGAGTTTATTTGTTCGTGAATCTTCATTAACTCGGAACAATTACAAGTATTCCCAGTATGAGGCATTGAGTATATTATTTATTTTCTACACGGTAAAGTTTGGTTATATCCAAAGACTCTACTGGTTCTTTTTCATTTATATATTTTATCTGTGATGGTCTTTGGGATAACTTTTAAAACTTACATAGAAAAGATATGAAGCACCTAGTCCTTCCATTTGCACTATATTGATAAGTTGAGACTAAGTACATGCATGTGATTGTTAAATTTTTCATTCTTCTCATTTGCATCTATTCCTTATACAATACACACTAAACAATATGTACAGAATTTTCATATGATTATATTCATTTGTAGTTTCGATTCTTAGAACACAAAACTACAAAACACAAATCTACATCATTACAGTGATTAGGGTCTCTCTTTCACCAGTCTTTTACTAATATGGTGGCACATGTAACATCAGGGTTTTTTTTCTGTCTGTGACAAAAGGTTGCACGAGTGTCTTCCTGGTAGTTTCTTAGGATTGTGTGTACTTATATGAACAACATTGAAAAAAAAGATTGCACAGCACCATATTTTTCTAGTATCTGCTCTATCTAATGCATGATATGTAAGTCATAGGATGGGTGAGGGGGTGAATTCTGGGAGCATTGATGAATGTATGGAAAGAGGTAATTAACCGGGGGGGGGGGGCACTAAGTTAGTGTGTTTGAAGGTATAGTAATCCCAACCATGTTGTATAGTTTCAAGGTTTGGGCTGTAGACAAGGATGTGTGGAGAAGGGTGTATATGTTGGAAATGAAATGTTTAAGGACAGTATGTGATGTGAGGTGGTTTGATTAATTAATAAAAGGTTAAGAGAGGTGTGGCAGTGAGAAGAGTGTGATTGTTAGAGCCAAGGAGGTAGTGCTGAAATGGTTTGGACATATTAAGAGAATGAGTGGGAGAGGTTTACAAAGAGGATATATATATCAGAAGTTGAAGGGACGAGGAGAAGGGGGGAGCAAATTGGAGGTGGAAGGATGGAGCAGAAAACATTTTGAGTAACCAGGGCCTGAATTTGAAGGAGGGCAAAAGGTGTGTATTGGATAGAGTGAATTGGAACAGTTTAGCATACAGGGGTCAATATGCCATCAATTGATGTATATAGCAATTATAGGGGAAAGAGTCTGTTATGTATACCAGGAAAAGTGCATGCAGGAGCATTGATTGATAGTGTAATGGAAACGACTGAATGCAGAATAAGTGATGAATAAGGGGGTTTCAGGAAATTTAGGGGATATATGGATCAGATTTCTGTGTAGAGAATAACTTTGGAAAAGTATCTTATGAAAGTTAAGAAGCTACATGCAATTTTTTATGGATATGGAGAAAGTGTATGACAGAGTCACATGGAATGCCTTATTAGATGTGTTACCGATATATGGGGTAGGGGAAAACTTTTATATTGTGTGAAGCCTTCTATTGAGGGGCAAATGCATGTGCAAGTGTGGATGGAGAGTTATGTGAAAGTTTCAGTTTACATGTGGATATGAGGTTTGGGTGTATGATGTCACTGTGGATTTATAACATAAATATGGATGGAGTGATAAGGGGTAGAGAAGGAGTGTGGTGATGAGGTATGGTGGCTAGTGACAAGCCTGTTTACAGATGATACTGTGTTGTTTGCTGAGAGTGAGGAGGAGTTGCAGAAGGTTGTTAGTGTATTTTATGATGTGTGTAAGCATAGGTGAGTAAAAGTAATGTTAATTTAAAGTTAACAATGAAAGTGCAGATTTTGCAAAGTCCTCTAGAGTAAGAGAAGAAAGTGTACTAAATTGCATTATAGATATTGGGTGAGAAAGATTGGAAGACAGGACAGAATTTGATTATTTAGGGGTTGTTTTGAGTAAGTTTGATGATATGGAAGGAAAGATAAGGGAGAGAGTAGTATAGGATAGAAGCATCATTGAGTTCCTTGATGCATTAATGAAGGGTAGGGGCATAAGTATGGAATGAAGAAAGGATTAAGGGACAACATATCCCTCCTAACCCTGCCCTATGCAGCTGAAACATAGACACGAGATAAACCACAGAGGTCAAGATTCTAGGCTGTGTAAATAAGTTAAGTGGAGCATGCAGCATGACGAGATGAAATGAAAAACTAAATGAGAGGGTGTATGAGAGATTTGGCATGGCATAAAATGTAAAAGGAATGAATTGTGGAATAGAAGAGTGGGTGAAATGTAATACTTTCAAGTGGTTAAGGCATGTGGAAAGAATGCAAGCTGGGAAGTTTACAAGGAAACTATAATAGTATGTTTTAAGGGGCTGGTGTCAGAGGAAGACCACCTGTGACATGGGGAAAAGAGGTGTGGAAGAATACTGGAGGGAGAAGAATGGGGGAAAATGCCTGGAATGTATGCAAGGGAGGCATATCGGTGAATTAAGTTGGGATAAGGATTTTATTTCTATTTCATGTGTTTTTTGAGAGTTGTTGGAAATCTTATTACAAATTAGGGTAGTCTTTTTATGTCTCAGGATTCCACTACCTTTATTTGTTGGAATGTCTTAACAAGTATCATTTAAGCTTTTTTGTATCAAATTTCATGAATTTGACTCATTATTTGAAAGCCATGATTATCTGGTATATGGGAGACAGCTGTTAGAATGCAAGTATTTATCAAGATTGTCTCTGTGTCAGAGTTCAGATACGTTAGTTGGGGAAAACCAAGTATATATACTTCGAGGCTCTTAATGTCATATTGCAGAAATTAGTCCCACTTGAAATTTTTTTAGCAGAATTGAAAAAAGAAATGTAGATAAATCATTTGTCTGAAGTTAATTATTGTGTAAATAGTTTCCAACCTTAGATATTTACCCTGATGTAATTTCATATACTTTTGAAGAAGAAATTGATTTAAATCAGCATACAGACCCTGGGCCTTATTTTATCCATTCTAGATAGCATGCTTTCATTGGATAATTTAAGCACTGATAAGATGATGGGAGAACTGCTCGCATATATCACTTGAATTCTGTGTCCATAGTTAAGTAATTTAATATATACAATTGAAAATCATTATTTTCTTTACATATATATGTATGGTTGCCTGTGACTAATGGCTTTCCTCATATATTACTGAAAAAGATCATATATTACATTAGATTATGAATCATGTGAATTTGTGTTTCCCTCAGAGTCGTCATGAATCATTGCGTGATCTGATTCGACCAGACCTCATCAAGCTTGGGAACACAGAATCTTTAAGACAATGGCCACGCTGCACATTGCCTTGTTCACAGTGACAGCTCAGTGTCAATTCAGTATATGTGTTGTGATTGTTAATAGTTTGAATTTTGTGATTTTTATAGTCATTAATATCTTATTTGTCATCAATTTACTTTTTCATGTATTAGTTGAACTAGAACTTTCTTTTATCAAACAGCTGCATTCTCAGAAATTTGAGGAATGAGGTTTTACACTGGAATCACAGTAGAATTAGAGTATTTTCTTTATAGTGATAATTTTATTGGTTCACAGTGAACCGTAGAGGTAGAGATGTACCCCTGAAACTGGTGCAAGTTATTTGAAGTAATATTTATTGGTTTCTTAACATTTTAATAATTTTTAATATATTTTTTAAGTTTTGATTTTTTTATACCTTTATTTGTTGGTATTCTGTCTGTCCATATTTGGGGAAATATGGTTTTAAATGTCAAGAGCTCTTGGACCATGTTGAAATATGAGTCAACCCTTCTCACAATTCCTCATATTTTCCCCTTAGATAACCATAATTTAGCCTCTACAAATAGCCACATTGTTGCATAATGTGACTGTCTGTATTTTTTATTGTTCATGGTCATCAGTTCTTTCTGAAAAACTTATTGAAATTATTGGACATTGCTTTCTAAAAACAGCAATATCAGATAATGAGAAAGGGATGATTGTTATTTAAAATCATTTTCTTTAAGTATGTATGATGAAAAGATGAACAGTGAAAGCAAACACCTGTATGTGTATTAGGAAGGATGTTTAACCCATTTGGACCCCAATCAGTAAGTCTCTCATATTTCATACATCTTTGTGACTTATCCTGGTGCATTTGCACGCACATCGTCTGTTATTACCTTATCTCATTTGTTCACCACTTATACCTTGTACCACTCATTTCTGTTACTATCCTCATATTGCATTTATTTGAACCTTACTCTCTCTTTTGTTTGGTGAGTTTAGAGTGCTCAATCACTTCCAGCTTCCTCACCATGCATATAAACAATTTTAACTTACTTTTTGACTTTGACCAAAATCTAGTTTGTCATCCTCACTATTCCCCGTATGTGATCATCAGATGACAAGTTTGGCATGATATTAACTCATATCTTTTTCATTATTTTTGTCTCTTTGCAGAAGATCACTGCTTGTCATTTCATACTTCTCATAATTTTGGTATTGTCAGCAAACATATCAATGCATGATTTGATTTCATCTGGTAACTTGTTTACGTGAATTAGAAATAGTAGTAGTTCCAACATGGAGTCGGGATGAACTCCAATTACGCCAATCATCCATCAGAAAAGGCTTCCCCAGTGTCACTTCTTCTCCTCTGTTGGACAGTTATCAGTTCTTATAAGTAGTCTACCTTTAACTCCAGCTGAGTATAATGCTTCTAGACCTACTCCTGTGGGGGACATTATAAAAGACCACCTACTTATCCCTTTTTGTTTAGATTTTGCTTAATCACTCATAACAGATCAGTATATTTGTTGTATTTAGTCATCATGGTATCAGTTCATGCTGTCTCTTATTTAGGGATTTCATGTCCTTTGGTGATGAATTGAACAGTGAAAACTTTATTTCTTTTAAATTTATTGATAATCTAAACATGTAATTTAAAGTATGTGCTTAATCCCTACTTGGTATCCTAACATAACATAGTATTAATTATTGAAATTACTCAGCTTCAGAAGCTACTTACATTTTAACTACATTCCAAGATATGTTACCTGTTTTATTATAAAGTTCAGCACTTTAAGAATTGAAGTTTTGAAGGGGATTGTCTCTATCTCTTTAATTTTAATCTTTGATAACATGATTTGCTGAAAGCAATTGGTATTTCCAAAAGCACAGTGAATTACAGATGCTGCACACAAGTTTAATAGAAGAATTATGCAGAATGACAGAACAAATATAATAAAATAAGAAGCAGACATATTGTTTCAAGGCTAAAGATACGAAAATTCATGCCACACAGATTCTCTTCTGAGACATTGATGTCTTGAGATCAGGTGGTGGCCAAGCTTACCTGACCGTGATTTAGAACCTCTCTCTGCAGCAAGCTCAGGGCCCACCTTTAATTTTCTCTTCTTCCATGGTCAGCATACATCACTTGCATCTCTCTTTCTTATCCTGCATTAGCAAGGTAGTGCCGGGAACAAAGAAAGGCCACATCCGCTCACATCCATTCTCTAAATGGTATGTGTAATGCCCCAAAACCACAGCTCCCTATCCACAACCAGGCCTTACAAACCTTTCCATTGTTTACCCTGGAAGCTTCATATTCCCTGCTTCAGTCAACTGATAGCAAGTCGACGTCATGTATGACATGCCAAAACCAAAGCCTGTTATCTACAATCAAGCCCCACATAACTTTTCATTCCCACTTTCAGCCTATTAACCCATTCACTGCAGCTGGTTAATTTATGGTCTCCCTCTCCTGTGGAGCAGTAATTACGAAAATTGAAAAAAGAATATTAAACATATTCAGTAATGAAAATGAACAGGGTAAAGTCTCTTGATGGCAACAATGTAAGACTCAACTGGATTTGGCTGTCCTTACTCTGTCAACATTTATGTATTTTCATGATTGTACAGCTCTTTAAAGTGTCAGATGCTTCATTTATGAGTGGGATTTTTACTGCCACTCATAATTTTCTTGTGAAAGTGTAGTATTAGCTTTATTTGGATAACTGCTTTTACACAATATAAAAATATTTTTGTGAAAAGTAATGATCATGATAAATGTTATTTACCCTACGTTTTCTAACACAGTGTTGCATTTGGGATAGCACATGCCAGGTGACTCCTCTACAGCATTAAACTCTCTGCTATTCATAGATTTTGTAAAGACATGATATTTGTTAGGAATTTTTTGCATATACAGGTTCTTGGTCAGCACTGGTGGATTCTTCCATTACTTTCAAGCTGTCTAGCATCTGACATCGTAGAAACTTATCTAGCTAAACTTTGCTTGCTTGAAATGGCTCTGTCTTTGCTACATTCTCTTCTTCACATAAATCTCCAGAATTTCAGACCTGAGCCAAAGTTTACTAAGGCTGCTTTTCTTCTTTATCTCATGCTTTGTGTATAACCAGAGCATTTTACCCATGTTCTTTATAAGTGGATTTCTAACCCTTGTGGTTATCTTGGCAGACAGTAGAGTGGACCATTGCACTTCAAACTTTCTTTGCATTTTTTCTTTATGTTACAGATTGTAAATTTACCCAGGTTGTAAGCATGCCCTAGTGTTGATGCAGATGCTCCCTCACTTGCATCTGTGCATTGTAAGATTAATAGCTCCATTTTTAAGGTCATAGAGGTTCTCTTCAGTGTAACTTGGTTCTGGGATGTTGCTGGAAGTTTGGATGCCATATTTGCAAACACAAATATAGTGGCTTGCAGGAAAATCATATTAGCAGGTATAACCAAATGGTACAAGTAGTGCAGATCCACACAACAGCAATAACTGAGACCCACCTGTTGCCAAGATTGTGGTAGATTCCATTTAGAATGCACACTTACTGAAGTATGTCTCACTTTCTACTGCTCACACCCACATAGTTGCTAATTCTGATGATGTAAAAAGTGGTTGTGGTAGAAGTAGGTTCCTCATGTAATAGCAAAATTACTTTTAGTGATCCTACATTAAGCAAGACTGAGTGTATGTTCAAGAATTTGCTGGATTTTCTGCAACTTATTACCTCTTCACTGAAGTTGTTTATTGTCAACAAAGTGAATAAGTTGCAAGAGTTTAAGAAAGTGGGCATAAGGTATTAGCTTTCCAAAATCTTCATCTCATACATGTTATCCATTGTGCAGTAGACATTCATCGTTTCTTTTACAATTAACATTAGAATCATACACAAAGGAAAATGTACATCTCATCCTTGATTGTGTTTGTCCCACTAGCCAGTCTACAGCGATACTGATAATACCTGTTTGTTACCTCCACAATCTTTTCTATTATGCCTGTGCCAGTAACCTACAGAAAAAAATAAAGTTCCTTTTAAAAAGCATTTTCTATTCCTGAATTTGAGGAATGAAACAAAAAGTCTTTTGACATAAATGGTGAAGCCTGCCAGCCCCATATACTGCTGCCTGCTCAATCCCCATTAAGTACACACTATGTTCATTTTGGTGGTGGTGTGTGTAAATCATGTCCAACCTCACTGTCTCCCTCTGAGTCACTATACCTCTCATCTTCACTTAATGGACAGTCATCTTCCCTCATTAACACAGTTGATGTGAGTCCTATCCACCAAGAATATCAGCATAGTTAATGAAGTTGAATGGTGTGGCTGCAGCCTGTAGTTGTTGCACTATCTAATCCCCCATGGTCTGGGAAACAGAATGCCCATATCATATGGCAACATTATGAATGATGCCAGTTAGGTCTTCTACTACCAGTACTTGCCTGCCACGCTCCTGTCTGGGAGTTTTGAATGCAGAAATCATGATTATTGTGTTGCCATCGGCAACTCAAGGGTGAGCCATTTTGATACCTACTTCTTTCCCTTCATGTCGAAGCATTGGAACTATCTATCTTCTCATATCTTTCCTAGTAACTATGACCTGGGACATTTCATGAGACAAGACTTTCACTTTGTCAAAAATTCATTAATACTTTCCCTTATCTTTTCTTTCCATGCTTCATAATTCTCTATATTTCAATTAAGACCCTGCCTTGATGTGGACTTTTGTTCCTGATTGGAACCTTCAACATAGAAAAAAGAATTGTACCAGCTGCAGTGAACCCTTATTCTTCTGAGAGACCACATATGTACTAGCGGCAGTTGATGGTTAACAGTATGTGGCTCCTTATATACAACATTGCTCCAGTTATCCCACTTATCATGCATGCTTTACACCTCTCTGCATTCTCATTCCCAGATACCTCTGAGATATCTCATTCTCAGTCCACCCCTCCTTGTTCCATCCACTTCTGACACATATAACTTCTTAGTCAGTTTTTCCTCATGCATCCTACTCACATGGCCAAACCATTCTAGTACACTTTGTTCACCTCTTTCAGACTTACTCCTTTTACTTCCACACCTCACAGCTACCCTGTCATTCCTTATTCAATCAACCCTTGTCACATAATGTATTGTTCTCAAACATTTCATTTCCAATAATTCTGCCATCTTCCATACTTTTGTATGTAGAGCCCACGACTCATTTCCATACAGGTCTGTCAGGATCCTTACCCTATCAGACATAATCATCACCACTCCTACAGATAGGACCCTCTCTTTCCAAACACTTTTCAGTGCATCCAGGACCTTTGCCCTCTCCCCAACCCTAAGGTTTACTCGGCTCCCATAGGTCCATCTACTGCCATATCCACTCTCTGTTACCTAATACAGTCCATTTCATCCAGGTTCTTGCCATTTAAATTTGCATTAAAACCCCTTGATAAACCTCATAACCTTACTTTTAATCACCTGAAGTCTCAGCTTCCTTCTGTCACATACTCCCCCAAACTCAAACACTCTAATCTCACTAGAGCCATGTCATCTACAAACAGTTGACTCACTTCCTAAGCACCCCACCTCTGTTACATTGCAGACACACATTAGGAAATAAGTAAGATTTAGAGAATTATAGGTAGAAATTGCATTTTTGTACTGTTGATTTTAACCAGGTTACTGCCTCCCCAGTTTAGAATTTGCACAGGTCCGAATTAAGGGAGGAGATAAGTTCATTGCATAAAAAAAAGAATGAATGCTGTTTACAGGAGGGGGAGAGAAAGTGAGTTGAAGTACATTGAATGGAATCATTGGCATGAAAGTGAACAGGGTTTAGAAGTTAAATCAAAGAAAGGTAATTTATAGAGAGAAGAAAGTTGATGATAGGACTGGAACCTGGAAAGGTCTGTGGGGTCTGGATATGGATGGGGAGCTGTGGTTTTGGTGCATTACACATGACGGTTAGAGACTAAGTGTGAATGAATGTGGCCTTTTTTGTCTGTTTTCCTGGCGCTACCTCGCTGAAGCAGGGGGTAGTGATACTGTCTCCTGAGGGGCAGGGTAGCACCAGGAATGTTTGAAGGCTAGCAAGTGTGAATATGTATATGTGTATATATGTATATGTCTGTATATGTTGATATGTAT
>JAUUDZ010430988.1:2731-13693 GCA_032361705.1 Panulirus versicolor
GAAGATATCATGGCAGCCATCAGGAACATCCAGTGACAACACCTCTGGTGCCCCGACCTCCCCTGCCTCAATGGGTGAGGTGCCTAGCCAGGCCCCTAACTCCTAACGAGGGATCTGTAGAGTCCCACTCATGGCAAAGTTCTGAGCGGCCATGAGATTCAGGACAGATGCAGAATCCGAATACTCAAGGAAGGCAAGCCACGGGTTAACAGGTGTCCTGTGTTATGCAGGTGACATCTGTCTTAGCACCTCCTCACCCGAGAGACGTCGAGGTCTTCTTTGACAAGTTCACTCACTCCGCCATTGTGTGGCCTAGTCATTCAGAGAATAACGCATTAGACAGGGCACATAAGCCATAGTTCTGCCACATTCATGATACACTTAATGACAGGACATTCCATAGTTAGACCCTTGAGCATTCGTATACTAGTGCTAGTATATCTGGTGCTGGAGCTACACTATACTGATGTTCTAGTGCCTAGATATGTGCCCTTCATCCATACTCCCATAGATACTTTCTTTATGTATATTTCGAAGAGTAGATATTCTAACACTAAAAATTCCCAACTTTCCACTGTCTGCATTAACACGTTCATTACTCAGCTTATTTAATCCATCCACTACTCATACTATAAAAGTACTTTTTTCCATCTTTTCTAACAGTTTCTTGCTTCGTTTCCTAGCCTCTGGTTGCTCTATCTTTGCATCTTTCGAAGAAATGTTCACAATCAGTGTCAACAAACTGATTTAAAAACTTAATAGTTGTGGTTAAGTAACTCCTTACTCCTCTATCTTCCATGATAGACAAGTTCTTTTGTTTCAAACATTTTGGTGTAACTCAGCTGTCTTAATCTTCTTTCAGTCTTCGCCGATTTCCTCTTGGACCTCTTGTCAGTTCTTCTGTTCCTGTAGGGGACTCTAGCGACAGTTAATATATGAAGTCGACTCCCAGTTCTCTGATACACATACAGAGTCTTGCATGTCTACTTTCAATACAACTCATGTTCCCTACTCTGGATTGACTTGTTCAATTTCATCAACCATGTATCAGATCAGCTTATGAGTTCCTCTAGCACAGTTGATGTAATACTCCCCACTGCCTACTTTCCTCATAACTTTGCATCATCCACACACATATTCAGAGAGGAATCTGATCTTTTGGTTGGTCATTTACATAGAATGAGAGAAGCAAAGGTCTCAGGACCCTGTAAAACGCCGCTGGTGACCCAAAGCCAGTTTGAAGGTTTCTTTGACCTAAAGACTTTCTTCCTTTCCACTAATATAATCAATCTTCTGTCCATTAAAGGAGTCTCTCCCTTATTCCTGCCTTCAGAAACAGCTTCTTTACCAGCCGCTTACTGTGTGTGTGTGTGTGTGTGTGTGTGTGTGTGTGCGCGCGCGTGACGACTATTTGTGCGATCGCGGGTAAAGAGTTTTACACTTATGTTGCCCCGCCTCTTAACCTTTTATACATATACATTAACCCACGAATACTATGGTCACGTATTAAGAACGATACACTACCCTTGGGTCCAACAGACCCAGTGGGGGAAATGTATAAAAAAAAAAGGATTTAATTGAAATTCAGTGAATACAAAAAATACACATGAACTTTAAGCTTTATCGTAGAAAGTAAAAAAAAAAAAAAAAAACTGAAAATTAATATGAAAAAGTTATTACTCTTACAAATACAACCCAAACATAAATCATCATAAGGACTTGGTATGAAAATGTCCATTCTCCAGACCACCGGCTTCCTGCTGACAGACTGAGACTTTCCTTGCATTACCATGATCTGTTGGCCATCTATCATTTATAGGTTATTTATCCCCCACATTATCGCTGTACCTGGGTCTACCGGACCCAGACACCATAAAACACAATAAGGACGAGTAGCAGCGACACATCCGTCCTCGGCGATGTCTGAACAAGAACTGAAGGTAGAGGAGTCCATGTGGTCGGTACACATACGGAAACCCCTTAGAACAAACGAATTTCGAGAAGCGTCGGCTCTGACACACTGAAGGATAGTGTTTTAGGGTTAAAAGGCCAGCTACCTATTCATCTACCATCCCGAAGGGGGAGGATGAACACCTGGCTTTGGTGTGGGCCGACTGCCGCGCCCAGGATTCCAACCTATGCTGGCCCACACTAATTCATGGTCGGTAACGCTTACCACTACAGCAAGGAGGCCTCCGTGAGCGTGTGGGCGCTTCAAAGATCAACCCAACCTATGTTACATGCCTGAAATACCTCCCTTTTTTTTCTAATGGTGTTGATAACTAGTGCAGTTGTGTGGTGAGTATAGATCATCCAGCACCACTTTCCCGGGTCAGCCGCCGGGCCAGGACCTAACGCGGCAACATAACAACAAATCTGAGGTCGTTCCACTGTCGCTTGCCTCACATGTTATAGAAATTATGGTCATTATCCCCGTGACGCTCCGCTGTGGTAAGGAGCCTCACTCACAACCATGAGACCGTCATCAGTGAGGCAGACAGGGCAACATGGTGGATAATAAAGGCTGTATGGGTAGGGTTGCCAGACTAACGAACACAGTGATATATATCAATAGCCATGTGGACTGCAGCAGCTGGGGTGGCATAAATTAGCCGTACGGGCCGTCAGCTGACTCCCCTGTTCCCCCGACCCCCGGCAGAACACGTGCCGCCTCCCCTCCTCTCCCTAGCACGGGCGGCCACGTGCTTCCTTATGTTGAGAGCGCGACGTATCTTTGTACGTTTCACGATGTATCTGTTCGTAGCTTCGCCATAAACACACACACTGCCTCTCCTTTACGTCTGGAATTCGCAGGCAGAAGAGTCAGGAACACTAAGCGTTACTGCTCACGTCGCTAGCGAGCGACGGAGTTAAATTGATAATGACAGTGGCGGTCGACAGCGCGGCACGCGCCACACCGTGGGAACCGGGCGGTCGCACCCACTCGCACACGTCCAGGTCTTCTAATGATGACCTTAGTGGGCGGGAGAACGTGATTAGTTTGGTTAAGTGAAGATGTGTCGCGTGATAAGCTGTCGTCCCCTTCTGCCCCCGACACTTTTATAGCACTTGTTAGACTCATTCCAAGTGTTCTCCTCCGGCCAGCAGCCCAGCGATCATTCTACCCTATTACAATTCATTTAGTAAGAAATAAATTATACACAACTTTCTACAGCTTTGTGGAATGATTCACCTAAGGAGATCCCTGTTTATTGATCTAAGAGGTCAAAGAGTAATGGAGAAAACGTATCATGCAAATGGCGTCGGCCAAGACACAAACCCCCGACCTCAAGACCGTGCGAGCATAAGATGATGTCCTCCGTACCGCTTGACGCACCTGGGTCCTCATGTTTCCCTCATGACCAGGATCTCCATGTTGTGCTGCTCACCCCAGCAATGAGTCCCGTGGATGCCATGCAGGGGGAGACGTGGATAAATTACAAACTTTAATTGCTTCCATTGCCGAGGGGTCAGGGAAATTATCCTCCAAGTTGGCCTCGTGTTTAATGATGATTACATTGAACGTATGATTTTGTAAAAGTACAGGAGGGGAGTTGTACTCTCGTGGTGCCCCATTTCTGCTAGTGACTAACTGTGTCAACAGATGATCATGATCAGCTAGTGATCGTTCCAACGACTGATGGTGTTGTACAGATCACGTCTGTATGTGTCACCCTCAGCCAGTGGCGTCAACATATCAAACTTCCAGATGCTGAAAGAATTATAAGTGGTAGCCAAGTAAGCAAGTCCATCACCTGTGCTGCCTACAGCCAATAATGCCGCCATCATACAAGTGACAGGTCCATTACTTACGAGGTCAATATAGAAAACGTCTGAGAGAAGTCAACAGTTACCATCACCACAACAAACGTTTGAAACTATCGTCTTCGATAACGTTGATTCAAAGAAAATTATAACGAGAAAAAATAAAACGTTAGTAAAACATGTCCCCTACATATGGTTTTATATCTCCATACTGAATGTCACCTTGTAACCTTAACTTTTGACTCCCTGCTTTTAACACCTCAGTCCCACTGCATACGAATGCAGTGGGACTGAGGTGCCTGTAACAAGTGAACTACAACAAAAGTGTAAGTGGAACGGGAAAACCGACAGCCGGCGAATTCATCACAATCGTGTGATTTGATACTGTAAGCTGCAGATCTTAAGGTCATTAAACAAATGTCTTATTGGAGAGTTAGGAACCATGGGACACATTGGAGACGAGAGGAGAGTTAGGAACCATGGGACACATTGGAGACGAGAGGAGAGCCTCATGGAGATCATAAACCTACAAACGGAGGCAAGTCCACGTAAGGACACAAGACTTCCAGCGAGACGTTAAGTCTACATAACTGCAGCAATGTTAAGGTTATATTACATCCTACCCGGATGAAGACGTATTACAGCCGGGTAGTTCTCAGAGACGTCGCAGGAGCCACGAGAGGCACCGTCCTCCCGCCGGAACCTGCTACGCGTAGTGGCGCGGGAGCACCGACGGACGCAGCCTAGCCTAGGCCGGCAGAGGAATGGTACCGGAAAGTGCGGCGTCTTCCCTAACTCTCAGCCTGGAAAAAATTGAATATAACGAACCATACACACACACACACACACACACACACACACACACACATACATTATATATGTGATTCCTATTTTCTTTTACTTATTCACTTACTTATGAGCAGAGAACAGAGCAGGGTAAATCGTCAACCTCAACTTAAAAGGACGTCATACCCCCCATGTGTTGTTTACATTCAATACTGTACAAGTGATTAACTAGTTAATGAATTACATAACAACAGCTGTCGTGGAACGAGACGTGGCGGACAACAGGGATAAATGAGAAGAGTTAGGAAGGATAATATGGACGGCAGGAAGGGGGTTCACACTGGAAATGGGATTAGACAGGCAACAAAAGATGAATTGTTCGAGGCAGATTACGACGCCCGGGTTAAACATATTTTGAACGTTACCACGGACAGGATCACCCCAGGACCCAGCTGAATGATGCTGGATTTGGGCTTAGGGGTAATGACCTGACCATCCTACAACATTAGTTTATGACTTGTTCTGACCATAATTTGAACTGAAGTAACTCGCATGCAACACAGGATGACGACTTGGCCAAAGACTGAAGCTGATATTTCAAGTCGATCAACAAGTAGATGCTAGGCCAGATTACGAGTCAGGCTGTTAACACGACTACGCTGTTGCATAGGCTGACAAGCTGACGAGGTTATGACTTCTTGGACGACGACGTGACCAGATTGTAGTTTAACTGTTGAAATGACTTCGGTATGGCTTAGGCAGATGACTTACCAGACCATGACTTGTGCCATGGCGCATATGGTTTAACATGTCTTTAGAGACAACACTATCGGGATCACCAAGCAGAAGTTTCAGTACAATAATAAGATTGATTTCAAGCATTCTGTCTTTCTGCATGTTCAGTATTGAAGTAGTCTTCTGGCAACCAGATATGGATCTCAAGGCTTTATTTTGCATTTCTTTAGTCCAATGATATATTTGCTGTTATGCAAGACTAAAGCTGGTACGTGGTAATCTATTAGAGATCTAATATAAGCTAAGTACATCATAAAAAATTCTAATATTTGCACCATAACTAGGATTGTACCCTGCAACTATGGCTGATGAACTGATCAATCAGGCTTTGACTTAGTGGCTGATGTTCTGACCAGGATATAGCCTAAGCTGATGATCTCTTGAGCTGACAACGACTACGGACGGGGATGTTACCTCAGACAAACAGCAACTTAGTCTTTGACTTTACCAGACTGGGATCTTAGCACAGAGTTCCCACAGCCCCGACGGTGAGGCAGAGAAAATCCTTTAGTTCCGGCGTAGACTTGTCCGCTCGGCGTTGACGAAGGCAGGACGCCCCGGCCCGTCCAGCGAGCCTTTGTGGGCCCCGCTGCCGCCCGCCATTCAGAGGCCCCCAACCACCTACTACTCTCCTCCCGGCCCCTGCATACCAAGCTTGGGGTGGGAGGAGAACTGGGGGACCAGGGACGCAAGAGAGGAGAAGGGAAGGGGAACGCTGATGGCGGCAAAATCTATTCTACACACACAAAAAAGAGGAAGAGGGGCGGGCGGGGATGAACTAGAAAGGGGTAATTGGGAGAGTCAGAGATCAAAGACAAAACAAATGTGGATCAAGAATAATGAAGGAGTTAGTGACTGGGAATGAAAATTGTTGGAGACCGAAGAGAGATGCCCAAGGGACTAGAGATGAGGGCTTGCAATGAACTATTTGGACTTAAAGAAGGAAAGAGTTTAAAAAATGAAGAATCAAAGGAAAGCAAAAGATCATCCAAAGTCAGACTTGCTGTTGGTGACCAGGGCTGGTGTGGACCAAGGTTGGTGGGGACCAGGACTGGTGGAGACCAGGGATAGTAGGACGCGGACTGTTAGGGAAAGTAGACGACGAGCAGTGAAGAAGGTATTTCAGCCCAGCAGTCTCAAGGCGATAATTTCTCCGACCTCGCGGCCCCAGGGTGACCATTCCTTCGTCTCTACAGCCCCAGGGTGATCTTCCAGTTCTGCTTTCTCAGGGTGTTGTGGTCTCATAGTGAAAATTTCCAAGCCCCGCAGTCCTAAGGTTATAATTCAAAGTAAATATTCACCTTAGCCCACTGTCTGAGGATGATCATTCCTCGGCAAAGGGTGATAATCAACAGATACCAGAGTCCCAGCGAAATAATTTACCCCACTCTACAGCCTCAGATATAATTCATCCGACCCCGCAGTCTCACGGTGATAATCTCCGGGCTCCACAGTTCTAGGATGATAACTCCTCGGCTCGTGTCTAGATGGGGAGGACTTCCTCTTCCCACATAATCATCTTCATCCACTAGCACCAGCTTGGTAGGGCTCTTCAGCCCACACCCACGATCGCAGACTGGAGGGATTGTGGCTCCAGACCTTCGTGCGCCATCCAGTCCTCTGATGAGGGGACGAAGATGCTCATACTCCCTTTCCCCTACTTAACAATCTCAGGTCAGGGAGGACAGACACCTCGTACCCTCGCGACCTTAACAATCCCACGATGGGGAAGGGACCCAGGATGCCCGGGATTTTGGGAGAGCCGAGTCCCCAGTAACCCTCCATCCCCAGGTCCTAGGATGGTGTGTAGGGTAAACATTTCCTCTACGCACGTGGCATCGCCACCTGCTGCCCTCATCAGTCCAAGGCGGCTATACATCCCAAGTTGTTACTGCTTTTAATGTCCCCAACAGACACTGTTACAGTGGGTGTCTTTATTTTCATAATATATATGAAGTTGAGCGACTATCTCGAGACATAGCGCGCGTCACGTGTTACGGTGTTTGTGTTACGGTACGAGGAGCTGGGGAGGGAGGGGAGTGGTGAGAACTCCAGGCAGCGGCCGCTGCTGCTGCGTCACCACAGTGGACGGAAACCCGCCCCTCGTCCGCGTCCACCACTCACTCTACGCTTCCTCTCAGTGCCTCTCCCCCTCCCCACCCTCTTCCCCTCCCGCGTCAATAACTAATCAAGTACAAGAGTTTCCAAGTGACATCAAACAAGCGATAAATCATGTTGACAACTGAGTGATTCAAAAACATGTTGCCAGGCTTACGTGGGTGATTGAGAAGGTGACTAAACAGTTTATTCAAGTTTTATATTCTACTTTACTATCGTAACTGTATAATCAGAAGAATCTTATAAACTGGAAGAGAAATGTAATTTTGTATTTTACTATTAATAAGACATTGGCGGTACGTCAATGACATTATTTCCCTTCGTTCAAATAATTCAAACTATCAGTAATTCAAATCTGCAATCACAAGAGGGTACTTAAAAGCAAAACATGAGATAAATAACGCAATCATACCATAATAATGATTGGTTCTGCTTTTACCTCCATAATTCCGTGTTCAACAATACCCCATCAGTCTGGCAACATCTGTCTGAACCACCCTGTATTATGCAAATCACCGACAAAGATCACAACCCTTCTACAGAAAAGAGTATCGATCTACAGTCATTACCAACTACACTGACAGCCAGATGTAGGGAAGCTGTTCGAGCAGACAGCAGAGCCAGATGGAGGAAGCTGTAAGAGTAGATAGAGCCAGCTGCTGGAAGCTGTACGATATGGTGGTTGAGCCAGCTGTAAGAAACTGCACAAACAGATGGACGAAGTAGCTGTAGGAAACTGTGCGAGCAGACACTTAAGACAGCATTACAAAGCTGTACGAGCAGACAGTTGACCCAGCCGTGGGAAGCAGTACGAGCAAACAGTTGATCCAGCTGTGAGAAGCAGTACGAGCAGACAGTTAAGCCAGCTGTACGAGAAAAAACAACTCAGTCAGCCGCAGAAAGGTGAACGGGTAGACAGTTGAGCTAGCTGTGGGAAGCTGTTAGAGTAGAGGGTTGACCCAAATGTAGGGAGCTGTACGAGCAGACAGTTGAGCCAGCTGTAGGTAGCTTTAAGAGCAAACAGTCGAGCCAGCTGTAGAAAGCTGTACGAACAGAGTTACGCCAACTGTTAGAGGCTGTACAGACGGCTGAGCCACCGGAAGGAAGCTGTAACAGCAGACAGTAAAACCAGCTGTAGGAGCTATAAGATCAGAAAGTTGAGCCAGTTGTATGAGGCAGCACGAGATGGTTGAACCAGATATAGGATGGTGCACTAGTATACAGATGGACCAGCTGCAGGAAACTGTAAGAGCAGACAGATAAGCCAGCTGTGGGTAGGTGAAAGAGTAGACAGTTGAGCCAGGACGGCAGTTGTTGATTGACAGTCTCCTGATGATTTGTTTTTTGTGAAAGAAAATAGACAAAACACTAATAATGTGCCCATACCATATGTATTCGCCAATACCGATTCTGTATCCTAGTGCCCTGGAAATAGAAATAGAAAGGGACCTTTTGTTTTATCGCAAGTCACTTTGTATATAAAGTCTTGTCACGCACGCCAAAATATTGCTAGTACCACCAATAGTGACACATTTGTATTGTGCATCACTAAAAACGAAAAGAATTTCATGGCAAACTGCATGTCAGCTAACGTTTTCATTTTCTGATTCATCGACTCTCAAGTGACTTGCATTTGATTACAATTAAGACGAATGAAATGTTCTCTTATAAAGCGAAAGCGACTATACAGTTACTGACGTCTGAGCTAGAGTGGAGTTAGTTGGAGACTATGATTTACCAAGAAATGAACGAAAAGTTTTAGTCACTCTGAATCACTATACAGTGTCCCATGCACTTCCGACCCTCCGGTCTACTGCACAGTGTCCTCTGCTCTTCTGGTCCTCTGTATAGTGAGTGTCCTGTGCACCTCCGGTCTACTGCACAGTGTCCTCTGCACTTTTGGCCCTCTGTATAGTGTCCTGTGCACTTCTGGCCCTCTGTATAGTGTCCTGTGCACCTCTGGCCCACTGTTTACTCTGTATGTGTCACAACATTCCTGTCGCCAGAAATTCTCACAGGTGAAGGATTCCCGAGTCAAATACTTACACTGCTTGCACCAACCTGTCTCCATAAACTGAAGATATATGCTGACGAGAGAGGATATACTCCATTCAAAATAAACGAACAACAAAGCTCCAGCAATGCAGACACAGAGATGTTACAAGTCAGAGAGTGGCAGCTATATCACCGATCACTACGGCTGTGTGAACATGTAGCAGTTTTATATCACGAATCCAAATATGGGAGTGACATTGAGGATGCATTCACAATGGAGCTGCAACAATAATACCACACTTAACCTTATCAAACTATGAAGCATGTCTAAACCCAATAAGTATAATATCTATTTTTTAAAATCATGCTTAAAGCAAGAGCCAGGGAGGAAATTACACGATATATGATATAATGACCCCAGCAAGAGCCAGGGAAGCAGGTGCATAACATACAACCTTAGGACCCTTACAAAAAGCCATGGGAGCAGGTACAGTCGCCGACAATCGTCTCGCTACAACGTGAAAGACGCAACACTGAACTGTGCTAGCACCGACTACAGCGCCATCTGTGAGGTTTCTAACCAAGCCACTCACTATGAACAACCAGAGGCGAGATTCTGCAATTTGTAGTATTACAAAATGTAGTTGATTTCTTACTATCCATAGTTTCCCTCAGTAACCAGTTTACGAGGTAAAACGAATCATCATCGTCATTGCAAACCACCTCATAAAGTTAGGAATGATACGAAAGATGTACAAAACTTAAGATAAATAGCGAAATCTAATGGATATCAATAAGTATATTGGAAAGTGCAATAAGTTAAGTGCTCGCTACAATGGTTTTAAATCTGAATATTTTGCATCTGATAAGGATATAGGCAAGTATTGTTTTGGAAACATGGGTGATAATAAATCGAATACGTTGCCAAAAATGTGGTGAGTGTAAATTGGATAGCTACATGAGTGAGGGTGGGTGGGTGTAAACACAAACTGCCCCACATGAGGCAACATGTTGTTATCATGTCCTTGTGCTGATCTAAAGAAGCGTTCGACAAATAACCCAAACTATGTTGAAACTTGACCAAAAAACAAGTTGAAAAGGAAGTATTAATTCTGGTACTTACCTTCCGTCGCCCGGCAGTGAGGGGTTGTGACAGTCACGAGTGACGAGGCCTTCACGAAATTATACGTTACAAAGACGCCAAGTAATCATTTATATTCACGGACTGTATGAATTTCCGAAAGTTATCCTACCTTCAAGCCGTATATCATCACGGCACGTTAAAAGAAAGATCACAAACTCAGCTGATCACTGTCTTTTGCATTAGGTAAACGTATTATTCACCAACAACTTCCCAAAACAAGTTTTGAACCATACGTTTCACCATAAAGTTTATCGATAGCTTTGTTTCTCTGCGCTCACAGACTGATCATGTCAACAAATCGTTTCACATTCCTATATCGTCACCAACCGTACAACTGTCACTACATGTCGCAATAATAT
>JAUUDZ010430999.1:0-13693 GCA_032361705.1 Panulirus versicolor
CAGTGTCCTTAAAAGACCAACAGTGAACGGAATTATGAGCGGCAGTTGACGGCTGGCACCATTGTGTGTGATGACCATATACCCGGTTCCCAGTAAGTAAGGTCAGAGGCAGTAGTGAATATTGACATATATCACCATCCAGACTCACCATGACTCACTCACTCACCATAATACTCATCACTATATGGTGAAAGTACATATGCAGATTCTTAGAACCGAGTCATAACTAACAACTATACCCTTTTGATTACAGTGTACGACCTTTAAGCACGAAGGTACGACCCTTGAGCACGAAGGGGGGTGCGGGGGAGTCGTGATCTAAGGTCGTACCATCGTGGATAGTTAAGGGAGCCAGTTGACCTCCCAGCTTCGTTAGCCAAGTCTGCAAGTGTTTGCCCAGCAGCTGGCGTCCACTGTGCTTGTATAATGCACTTGTGGTCAACACATGCTGGTCCCGGACGCCTGCTTGTCTTGTGTCGTGCTTCCAAGCTGGGAGTGACTGTGGCCACGTCTGTCAGTCGTCATCAACATATACGCACATCCAGCAGCAGGATGGGACAGTCTGGTGGATCAAGAGCTTTGAGGACTGGCCAGGGTGCAGCACACGCAAAACCTATATTTTGGAAATACGTAACTCAGTAGAAACACTTGATGCATCTCCGTGACGACACACACACACCATAAGGTTCTGTTCACACGCTAACATCACTACATGAAATCAGATAATATATATGACATGTATATTTTCCCGATACATTTCCTGTAGTAGGGAGGTACGGTACAGAACTACAGTATCTGAAAAGTCCAGAACTACAGACAGAATTTATTACTGTAGTTCAACAAGTCTTCAAATTACATAACGTGAAACTGGTCTGCAAACAGCCAAGAGTACTCCCCCCCCCTCCCCCCATCTCTCATGGCTACGTGTGAGGCAGTTCACGTCATGCAATATGAATATTTATTGACCCTCAGGTTAACAATGACGCCTGCAATACGAATCCGGGGTTTACAGACAGCTTGGGCAACAGTGACCTAACCTTGCCGGTGTTGATTATATTAATGAGAAAACTGTGTCAGTATCTCAACCTAATGATGGTGTTGGATCATGTGGAAACAGTGGCGGGCGAGCTGATCAAAACCTATTTACTAATAAGGTAATTCATTACAAAGTAATGAAATATAGTTTGATTTTTTTTTTACCCTCAATTCTATTGATTGTAATATTTTTTTTAAATTACAGTCATTGATTTTAGATTATTTCTTCAAGATACTGTTGCGAGAAGGGCTATACCAGTTACCATTAGCTTTGATAACATTTTTAGCATTTAACAAAATGGACTGCCAGTTTTTAATGGCACATTCAAGGAATCTCTATCAAGATACAAAGATTTTCATACTTGATCGCTGTTTTCTGCATTATCACCATACCATTCATACTAGCAGTTCTCTTCATATATTCACTGTTAAGCAGACCCTCAGATATTCTTAAACCCAAGTATTATTATTTTTTTTAAGTATGAAGATAGCTTTTAGCACCGCCTTCATGGAACAGATTGATTTCCCAAGTCTGGCAAAGTTAGCAGGTTATCATTGTATGAAGCTAAGGGTTGTTCACTGCTCTGTTAAGACCCCGAGCTAACTAGCAAGTTTTTTGAAGAGGTTACCAATACTCTCAAGGGGAGTAGCAATAAGTGTTACATGACAGCTTCTCTATTTGATATGATTATTTTTCTCTTTTGTAAACATTTTTATTTTGTTGATTCGTTCTTTTAAAACCTTAGTCATACTGAGGAATGATTTATTTGAGGCCATTGCTTGTACCTATCCAAATCATCATTTTTAAATGGCATATCTTTTAATCAGTCAGTATGGTTCTAAAGCTATCTTAGGATAACTGAAACATCAGTCATTTTAAAGCACATTATTTGATGACTAACTCAGGCATGGGCTAAGTGCTCAAGCAGATGTACATTGTGATTGGTTTTACATTGGTTTGATGATTGCTTCTCCGGATAGGTTTTAGTATTAAAACTGATATTTGCTTATGTGGGACGGCAGGTTATTGCCAGTGAAAGGTTGTGGTTGGCCATATCATGGAAGTATCTATGTAAGCTGAGGTGTTTGGTGGTAGGAATGGTTATGATGTACTATTGCCAGTTAGTACAGAATTGTGTTGGTATCTACTTATCATTCTCTTCCAGTTAGTGCATTCCTTTCATCCTGTTTGCAGTTTAATTTGACCTCAACCCCTCTAGAATCAGTTCAGTAATTCACTGTTACTCTGTTACCAGATGTACATAGTAGACATGACAGCCTTACTGATAAGAAATTAACTCGCCTTCCTTCACTCCTTTCATAGTCTAACCAAGTCACACTTTCTGTGTACAGTACTTTCTTCCAGGTAACCTAGCTTGTATCTCTCCTTGCAAAACAGCAAGAACAAAATTACTCCCTAAGAGTTTCAGATAAAAACTGTTATGGGTTAGAGTATGGTGTTGTTTTGGGGAATGAAAGTGACGTGTGTGATTCTTGATTTAATCCACATTTAAGAAGTTGCCCATGGATCAGATAAATTTGTGATGTTTGGATAACAATGTAGGTCATATAGTATGCCATGAATGATCAATTATCAGTTGTTGACTGGCTTTACTAATTTGGATTTCAGTTTTTATATGATGTAGGTAAACAGAAAAAGTAGATGACCTCAGTAACCCAAGGCACAGTTGGGAAATCAGATTTGCTTGCAATTTACGTGGCAGACTGAAGGTTTGCATGGACTTAACTTTTTGTTGATGCCTGTACTTATGTGACGAGATCTCATTTGCACGCACTGGAGGATAATGCTTCAGTCAGTGGTAACTGCACAACATATCTGTATTTGGCATTGTTTCTGCATAGTTAATGTAATGATAATAGCTTTCAGAGTGTTTGGGCTTTTGAGCTTGAATAATATGAAAAATGTTTTGGGGGTTTGAGTGTGAATAATGTGAAAAGTTATGAAAAGACAGCCAGAAAGTGAGAAGCATCTTTTCAGACTTATAAACTGAATTCTAAATGAATAAGTTGCAATTACAGTGTGTGTGTCAGAGTCCCAGTAATGTGTTTGATTAAGAAGCTGAAAAATGAATGACTGGATCCCTATCAATATTACACCTATTAGAGACTACACTCCTCAGACATACTTGAGTTATCCTTTCCTGTCTGTTCTCTCTGCTTCAAAATTACAAACACCATTTCACAATACCACAATACCCCTTATGCCTATGCTGCAATTGCCAAAATCATGATGCTGAACACACTGCTCACTTGCTCTCCACTTTCCTCGAACAGATACACACACATTGCCATAATTTATGACCTATGATCCCACTTGGTGTATATGGCTACTTCCTGACTGCTGCAGGAGCCCCCATAGAGTAAGAAGGGACACCTAAGGCTGGAGGTAAGTTTTTCTTTTTTTTTCCATTCATGTTCTTCTTTTCCTGTATTAGTGAAGTACTGCCAGGAACAGACAAGGAATTGGTCTCATTCACTTAACTCCACTTAGCTGTCATGTATAATGCACTGAAATTGTAGCACCCATATCCACAACTAAGCCCCACGTTCTGTTACCCAAACATCTGTACTGTGATGTATGGATCCAAGACATGGGCTATGGATGAGAATTTATAGAAAAGGGTGAATGTGTTGCAAATGAAATGTTTGAGGACAGTATGTAGTTAAACGAGTAGGCAGTGGTAAGGTAAGAGAGAGATATAGTTGTAAGAAAAGTATGGTTGAGAGAGCTCAAGATGATGTGCTGATATGGCTTGGATATATGGAGAGACTGAGTGAGGAGAGATTGACAGAGAAGGTGTATGTGTCAGAAGTGGAGGTGACAGGAAGGGGGAAGTGGAAAGATGGAGTGAAAAAGATTTTGAGTGCTTAGGGCCTGAACATGCAGAAAGGTGTTTTAAAACTGGGAAACGATTGGAATGAATTGGAGTGATTTGATATTTGGGGCAATATGCTGTCAGTGGATTGAACCAGGGCATGTGAAGCAGCTGAAGAAAACCGTGGAACAGTCTGTGAGCTTGGTAGTGGATGAAGGCTGTGGTTTTGATGCATTACACATGACCAATAGGGAATGGATGTGAAATGAGGCTTTTTCTTCATCTGCTCCTTGTGCTACCTCACTAATGTGAGAAATGGCGGGAGACAGCGACAAAGTATGATTAAGAAATAAATAATATATATATAATATTATACTTATTTATTTTATTATGCTTTGTTGCTGTCTCCCGCAATTGCGAGATAATTCTAGGAAACAGATGAAAGAATGGCCCAACCCACCCACATACAAATGTATATACATAAACGCTCACACGCACATATATATACCTATACATTTCAATGTATACATACATATACATACACATATGTACCATTCCTGTCACCACCCTTCCACACATGAAATGGCAGCCCCCTCCCCCCACGTGCGTGCGAGGTAGCGCTAGGAAAAGACAACAAATGCCACCTTCATTCACACTCAGTCTCTAGCTCTCATGTGTAATGCACCAAAACCACAGCTCCCTTTCCACATCTCCACACTATTGTGTGTAAAAACTGAATTGTGAAATCATGTGGGAATGTAGGGTTTGTATAAGTGATGATCAGAATGAGTGTTTTAACATCTGTACAGTGAGAGAGAGATTCTGTTGATTACTGCTGGAAACTAAAGAAGTACAAGTTTTGATAGGTCTTTCTTATACCATTCTGTCTATTAAATGAAGATTTCTATATTGTTGATTTTACATCTTATGATTTACGTACTGTTGCTATTCTTATTGATTAAGGTATCAGAATAAATCATGATCTACAGTAGTATTAGAAAATTCCTCAACATGTACGTAGAAACAGTCAGAATACTTGACTGTGGTACGAGAATCCGAGCCATGTTCAATCCCTTTTGCATGAGCAAGGTTAATTCATGAGTTATTTGGTTTTAGAATAATTGAATACTTTTTATTTTATAGAAAACTTTTATTTTGTTGTATGTATAAGGTGCAGTTTGATAGTCTCCATTATTTTTGTTACACCTTTTTTGAATCTTTCATATGTAACTCCTTGAATTCATGATGATCCTGTTCTGTTTATGTGAAAGGAACTAGTGGAATGGCAGGATGTATGTATTTTGTCATATCCAGATTTACTCTTGTATTTATAAGCCAGGTTTCAGGTATTCTCACTAGGTGCCTCAATATCAATGCAATTATTCCTTGATTAACAATGCAATCTAAACTAGTGTTCAGTATAGTTATGTATTCTTAGTGGAGTCAGATGTTCAGGAATTCAGACTGTAGTTAATAAATGATCAAAACCACTTTGATATCTGAATAATCTATTCTTAATTATTGTGGGACCTGACTTTTTATGATGGAGTAATACTTTGATGGCGAATGTATTTTATATCCTATTTGCTTTCTGCCATGTAGCAAGATGCTTTATGTAGAGCTGAACTGGAGATGGAAGGATGGACTGAAAAAGGTTTTGAGGGCTTAAGGTCTGAACCTGCAGGTGGGTGCAAGATATGCACATGATAGAGTGAACAAGGTAACTGACATGATATATTTTAAGATGAGAACAAATCTCTGCATTTACATACAAAACGTATTGGATGATGTTATTACAAATGTTTACACAGAGGGCAGCGTTCACAAAATCACAAGCTAATCATAGTTTCGAACATCATGGGAACATGCAGAAGACTAGAAAAATGCAAAGTTCCCTTGCCATATCCACATAATAGGTTTTTGCACTTGTGAAGTCTTGAGAGAAGTTAGAAGCGTCATAATACATGGCCAAAAAAAAAAAAATAAAATCGAAACAAGTATAGAAAAGTAGTAATGAAACGTTGTAAGAAAAAGAGAAAGTTAATGATACCTTGGTCACATAGTTATTTTACATAGAAAAATATTTAATCTCGTTTCCCCTGGTCACTCGTGCTGCCGCAGGGTGTCAACAAGTATGGCCTTGGCTGATTGGAAAATATTTCTAAATTGTGCTTGTTTATACTTCTGGAAGAGGTATTGTGCCCCCATGATGTGTGAACATGTTAAAAACTGATCAATTGGAGTTCCAGGATAACCACGCATCTCTTGTAACAATTATGTGTCTACGGAAACAGTAGCTTGCATCAATGAAGGGAATGGCTGGCAGCCACGTGACACTTCTCTTCGTCTCGTAAGTTTGAGTTTTCTTGTTTTAAGGAAACAGTTTTCTACCGTTTTAAGATATGAAGGTTTGTGTTTAAATTTCGTGAGGATATGTGGTTAGCAGGGTACAGACATACAAGTAATAACATTAACATATAAGGTGAGGAAGGAGTGAGGTGGTGTAGGTCCATTCCTGGATATTTGGTATCCTTGTTCCATGAGGTTGGGAATTCATTCCAAAGGAGACGATTCCCATTAAAAATACAGCTCTATATGCATTTGATCAGCCCAATGTATGTATAGGAATTAAGTTGATATTAGTGCCTTTGGCTCTTAGGTGTCTGCCCATATCTTTTTGTTTTCGTTCATGTTCGCTATTTCCTACGGAAGCGAGGTAGCGTCGAGGACAGATGAATATTTAGTCGGTGAGGGGGAAAAAAAAAATTTAATCACTTCTTTCCTTTGTTCCTTCTTTTAGGAAGATAATACAGGAGGGGAGGATTTTTAACATCCCCCTCCCCGTAAAACTGTCTTTATCAATGCTCTTTTTATATCGAGGAAACCAAATTTCTATTGTACATATGTGTATTTAGCCTTTCATAATTTACTAAGTAAGAAATTGTAACTGTATTTTGCTGGCCTACATAAATGTAGAGGAACACCTAACCTAACCTAACAGCACCCTGCACACTTCTACATATGTAGGCAACACACATATATACTTTAGGTCAAAGAGTCGGTTCCCAGTTTAGTCAGTTCACACACGTACACATACAGACCTCATGACATTAATATTTATTTTGTGAAAATGTTTATTTTTAAAACCTCCATACTTGATTTCCTTCATGTTTAAAACATACACGTGGAAGTACAGGCGTCCTTGGTAACTGTTGTGGTCATTGTGCTGTTAACCCGGTACACACACACACATACAGTTTCCAGCAGATGTGGACCATGTGTTGGATGATGGTTCGTTGTTTGGCAATTAAGGCAGCCATCGTTAGGCTACGTCCACCAACCCGTACACACACACTCGCACTAGGGCCCATAACTGCTCAAGATCGTTAGGGTCATAGTATTTGAAATGATACAAGCTTGATTTAAAAGCTTTGACAATGGGAGTGCATTTTGTGGTTCTCGAGGCCGTCCGATCCGTGTCATGCATTTCATCATATTACATCATATTACATGTTTTAATTTTTTTAAATTCCGAAAGCAAATTTATATCACCTCAGTCTTGAATGTCATAAGAACCATGTTGTAGGAAAGTCCTCCAATGGCTGAGTTCATCTTTGAAAACCAGTTTGTTCACTCAAAAGCTAAACGAAATTACGTCCACCTTTCACTCACTTTAGTAAGCCAACTTGATTCTTCGCTATGGTCATTACTAATGTGTAACACGACCAAATTATGAGTGTTAAAAAACCTAAACACTTCAGAATGACAACAACTTTTGCAGATTGTCATGAAATTCATCTGCAGATCAGGCATCATTATAGTCATTATTTATGTCATAGTGGATCAGAATACAATGTTAAATATTTTACCAAGTGTGCCTTCAGTGGCAATGAAAGTTGAATTTTTGAAGGTAGTGATAGTCTTTCAAACGTATGTTCCTCAGATGTAGGTCTTATCATGAATTGATAAGGGACAGAGTTTCCCCATGTCCGTTGGTTATGCATATGAATTGCCCTGAATAAAATTACCAGTTCTTTTCAAGGGTTGATGATAGTATCCCATTTCACTGAAATAGTCCTGACCATTGTTCTCGTGCAGGTAGACGTCTATATTGCGTGTGGTGCATGATGTTGCTTTTCAAGGAAGCGGTCCAGAGTTCATCTTGAGCTGGCCTGAGAGTTAGTGTGGGAGAAGCTTTGGAAATGAGTCGAGGTAGAGTAGCTTCAACAGTGTTTTATGAGTAATCGTAAGAGCCTCACCACCTCTTCTGTTGAGGAGGTACCTTAATGGTCTGTTGATCAAGTAAGACAATAGTGATTCGACTTGACGATCCCTGAGCGAGACTAGTTCGGTCCCAGAGCACGACGGTTCGATCCCCGAGATCGAGACGGTTCGATTCTTGAGCACAACGAACGGTTCGACCCCTTGTGAATGATGATGGGCCTAGGCCCTCGTAAACCTGAGCCATAAGAGTCAATATCAGGAGTCGTGCCTTCGTAAAGTCGTAACGTCATGCTCAAGGGTCGTACCGTTGTCCTCAGGAATAAAACCAACGTGATCTGCTGTTCCGATATGGCGGCTGTGAACGTCAAGGCTAGGATAACCCATATGTGAGGTGCTTGTTCAAGTAACGCTGATGCCAAGATGAAGGTAGTCCATGTGTTATTATGACGGACCTGTTTTTATTAAGAGTAATTTCTGAATCTACTTTCATGATAGATTTATGAATACAAAGATTATTTTATAAATCGTCTAATATCGTATTCCCTGATGCTTCAGCTATGAGGGGTCTATGTTATATACCTTTTGGGGTAAACCCTGAATAGTTAGTTATATGAGGCTTTTGAGTGTTAGGTCAAGATTAACAGTTAGTGGTTAGGGAGAGCCCGTGAATGCTCCCACCCAGTACAGATGGACGGTTGGTGGAAATTAGCCAATCCTCGACATTGAAGAAGTTAGTCGCCTAAATTACTTCCTCTGTGATGATCTGTATTCACATTTCTGCGTCAAGGGACGTTTAAAAATTCTCCCCGTGATTGCGTCGTGTTCGCATGACGGACGCCCCCGGTAACTCGAGGTCGGGTGGTTTAATCACTTAAATGTGAGGTTTTATTACTAAGCGAAAGGTATTCATTTGTTTCTGCGCAGCTGCGTTGGGGGGGGGGGGGGAGGGGTTGTTACCAAGGCAACGGTGTCAACAGATCGTGCGTGCCGGAAGGGCTTGTTGGCTGGCTGGCTGGCTGGCTGGCTGGCTGGGCTCGCTCGTGCTGAGGGAGTCTTTTTTTTTAAATTCGTTACAGCTTTTGTACCCAGCTGTAACAGCTTTTTCCATGGGTGACATACTGATTTTTTTCTCCCCCTTTTTTATTTTTGCCTTTTGCCGTAGAGAGAGAGAGAGTTCATGGAAAATTATGATATTTTTTTTATGGGTAGGAATGAAAATATCATACATACGGAAGTGAAAACTCCTCCCGTAATGTATGTCATGTATAATTGAAGAATCTTCCCGTAAATGTATGAATAATGACACACACTGTTGGGCGAGCCCCACTGGCGTGGAACTCCTGTCCAGTACCGTACAAGTAATTATAAATAGGTGATTACACACGCACACACATATGGGCTTCCGTGGTGTTGTGGTTAACGTCGCTTACCGCATGCCGTGCACGGGCCCGCTCGGGATCGATTCAAGGGCAGTCAGCCCACAGCCAACCCAGGTGTTCGTTCTCCCCTCGGGTGTGGTCGATAAATGGATACCTTGGTTTAGGCTGGGATGTGGTAGGAGACTGGGGTGAAGAAGAGGTTTAAGGAAGACATGTGACTGAATTGCTTCATGACAGTGGGGTTATGGACGAATGGGTCATGTTCGTGAGGTGAAGGTGACCTCTGGGTTGGGTTACGAGGATGAAGGTGACTGCTGGGATGGGTGACGAAGAGAAGGTGACTTGAGTAGATGGATGACCATGAGGAAAAAGGGTTGCAGTCCAGTAATTGCAAAATTCCCGGCCCATACTTACACACACACACACACACACACACACACACACACACACACACACACACACACACACACACAGTTCTGTAATACTTCAACTGTGTCTGCATCCAATACACTTACCTATTGATTTATTTGTAAATTTATTTATTTGTAATTTGTTTACATATGCTTGTACTCAGTTGTGATTTTTTTGTTTTGAAAATTGGTGGGTGTTCTCAGTTATGATGGCTTCCCCCCCTTTTTTTTTGTCTTGAAAATTTGCATGCAGCTGGGCGTAGCGCAACAAGGGAGCGTGCAACAGGAAATAGCAACGGGGCTGTAGTGGCGTTTATGTAGCCAAGAACCGTGGTGTGTGTGTGTGTGTGTGTGTGTGTCCCTGGCCGGCTGGCTTTCTCGGTGCTACTTCTCCGTCCACCACCACTGGGAGGTAGATGTGCTTTCTGTCGCAACCTGACGGTTTGGCCTATGGACAGGTTGCCAGTAGACAGATGCCCCATGGCAGGGAGATTTAGTTTCTCTCATTCCCCGGGCGTAGCATCTGTGGCTTGCCTTTGTTTTGGAGGGAGGGAGGAAGGAAGGGTGGGGTATGGCAAAGGGGAAGGGAGGTAGAGGTCTGTCAGGAAGGGTGTGTAGGTGGCGGGGGTCGGCCCGGAGGCAGGCACTACAAAGGTCACGTCAAACAACAGGACAAAGGTCAGGTTAACGACAGGACAAAGGTCAGGTTAACGACAGGACAAAGGCCAGGTTAACGACAGGACAAAGGTCAGGTTAACGACAGGACGAAGGTCAGGTTAACAACAGGGCAAAGGTCAGGTTAACGACAGGACAAAGATCAGGTTAACAACGGGGGCAAAGGTCAGGTTAACAACAGGACAAAGGTCACGACAAATAATAGGACAAAGTTCAGGTTGTTAATTTAGGACAAAGGTTAGGTTAAAAAAAGGTCAAAGATCAGGTTAACAACAAGAGGGTCAGGTTAACAGCAGGACAGAGGTCAAGTTAACAAGACAAAGGTCAAGTTAACAGGTCAGAGGTCAGGTTAACAGATGTGTCATCCTTAAGATACATAATTATAATTGGTGTGCAGAGGTACAGATCTGATTATTGTTGGCTGTTGTGGTTATAGGAGTTCCAAGTTGGTTTTGGTTATAGTACTGCCATGTTGTTGGTTGTCATGGTTATAGTAGTACCATGTTGGTTGTCATGGTTATAGTAGTACCGTGTTGGTTGTCGTGGTTATAGTAGTACCATGTTGTTGGTTGTGCTTATAGTATTGCCATGTTGTTGGTTGTGGTTATAGTAGTACCATGTTGTTGAATGTTCTGGTTATAGATAGTACCATTTAATTCGTGTTCCCACTTCATTATAAGCACAAAGTAGCGGATGTAATAGATAGCTCCTCTCCAGTTGTAGTCATGGTAGTTATAGTGGTTTATTTGACGTCGATTATTATATAGTATGAAGTAGTTAAAGCTTTCTCTACTACCCTTGAACCACCTCCAACTACCTACCCCCACGTACCACCACCTCCAACCACCTACCACCACGTACCACCACCTCCAACCACCTACCACCACGTACCACCACCTCCAACCACCTACCACCACATACCACCACCTCCAACCACCTACCACCACGTACCATCACCTCCAACCACCTACCACCACGTACCACCACATTCCCAGCCTGAGACTCCGCCAGATCCGCTCCTATCTGGAATCCGTGAATCCTCTGACAGGAATGCTGACGTATGCGTGCCTCTCCTCCGTCATTCCAGGCCAGGGGAGGAGGGCTTGGTGTTTGGCTGAGGTTTCCAGGTGGCGTCCGTCCAGTCCAGTTCCGCCAGTCGACCAGGGAGGACGGGCGGCGACGACGCGCACTTCCAAAACCAACCTGTTCCTCCTCCTGCTCCTCCTCCACGTCCACCGAGGCCCCACACAGGTAAGAAGCCACGTGCGGAATCGTTGCCTTTCGGGTGGGAGGGCTTCCCGCGAACACCACGTCCCCCCCTGCAAGTCCAGAATCTAATAACGTTTTCGAATTCTAATTCAGTGATGTTGGGAGACTTGATTTCGGGGGACAGCTTGACAGTACCAAGCCTGGGGTGTTGCTCCCTCGCTGGAAAACAAGCGTTTTGGTTCTGACATGGGAGAAACGGGCAGGTCACTCTCTGCTCATTGCATGTTTTTCAGTATTTTACGGGATAATAAGAGAGATACGCTACAGATTGTTGAGTTAGGGAGTCAGTGGCGAACAGGGCCAAAATGAGCAAGTGGAAGTATGAGTATGATTTTACGAATCTGTCTCCAGTTATGGTGATAGATAGCAGGAAGGGTAATACATATTTAGGGGTGATAGATAGCAAGAAGGGTAATAGATAATTAGATATCCAACCAGATGCATAGATAGGGAAGTAGATGGAGAGATAATCTATCACACAGCTAGGTTGACTGTTGTAATGATGGATGTGTATTCAATAGATTACCATAGATACGTAATAGACAGATACGCCAACAGATAAGATAGGCTATAGACATAGATGTAGGGTAACCTGTGAATAGATAGTATCCCTTAAATAGGACAGATGAATAGATAAATCACAGAATAGGATTGCAGATATGGATAGGTTAGGCACACCCCTTAGGTTATAGACATAAATGTAGGGTAACCTGTGAATAGATAGTAACCCTTAAATAGGACCGATGAATAGATAAATCACAGAATAGGATTGCAGATATGGATAAGTTAGGCACACCGCAACAAAAGAATATATTCATAGACGGGTACAATGTCACTAGTAGGGTTGGTGGGCGGGGAATACGAGACGTGTTTCTTGATAGTTACGCTAAACTGTTCTGTGCAGTAATTACTCCCGAAGTAAAAGATGAGTAAGGTGCATTGTAACTGTCTGAAAACAGTGTACGTGGTGTACTTTGCTCGTCCGTGTGTCGCGCAGTCTGGCACAAAATATGTAATAGTGTTTGTGTGTTGGTTGTACATGCATGGTTAGGTGACTTGACTGTACATACCCATGCATGGAGAGAGAGAGAGAGAGAGAGAGAGAGAGAGAGAGAGAGAGAGAGAGAGAGAGAGATCTACAAGCAGATTAGATTATATGGGTAGATAAAAGATGCGCCAGGTATCCACCCTTCCCCGCTTCTGTTTTTCATAAGAGTTGACTACAGAAGCGTGTGGCAGAGCTGCGTATAGCTTGTTTTCGTTTCGTAATACACATAAATAAAGTGAAACAGGTGTGTGTGTGTGTGTGTGTGTGTGTGTGTGTGTGTGTGTGTGGTGGGGGATGCATAAAGTGAGTAAACTTATGATGAACACACCACACAGTGAATACGGCGTACAGTTGTGTATGACGGGGGCAACTGCCTAGCCAGTTCTGTATGGGTACAGGGATTGTGTATTGTACACTCCACGTGGAATGTACGAAAGAGACATTATTGTGCACGTTGAAAGTGTACAGGAGATACAGTTCTGTATGATTTGATTTACGTATGATTAGATTGCTGAATTATAGGTTTGTGTGTAGTACAGTTTAACCCACAAAACTAGTATGTTACAGGGATACAAAATATGGGCATAGTATTAGAGGATTTTGATGCCTGATACAGTCATCTCTGCTTAAGTCGCCGCACTCAGAGATTTATATGAATATTCCGTAAAGGAGATATATATGATTAAGGTGTAAGTATGCAAGATTACATTTAGATACTGTGTCTACTTCGGGCTGCTCGCTTAAAGTACGTGTTGATGGTATGTTTACATACGTGTGTGTGTGTGTGTGTGTGTGGCCAGAATGTATATACAGAGG
>JAUUDZ010431010.1:0-13692 GCA_032361705.1 Panulirus versicolor
GTTTTCGAACTCCGGTGCTTTTGCATGTTTTCTGCGGATGCTAACGTTAGGCTAGGCTATTATCACCCCCCCCCCCCCCTAATAAGGAAATGACTATTCAATTACAAGTAATCGAATACCTTCGTCTCACAGCCAAGAGTAATGGGGTCTACACCGGTCAAATCCCAACTGGCTCATTACCAGTATTTAGCATTTTCATAGAATCTTACAATATAAACGCATTAGTGTATGAACATGAATATAATGCACATGAATACTCACTTTCATAGTACACATAATTCCCTCCAACAGCCGAGATTCGAACTCATAACCTTTTGCATGGTATTCAGAAACGCTAACTTGCTAGGTTATGATCGCCCATAATTAACTATATCGGCTAGGCTATGATCACCCGTAATTAATTGTACTCGAAGTCATTTCTTGATTAGGGGCTATCATAGCCTAGCACTTCAAGGTCCTGGATTCGAATCCTGGTGTTTGAGAGCATTATGTATTCTATGAAAGTGCTTATTCACATGCACTATATGTATGTTCATATACTTCTGCGTTTGTACTGCAAGATTCTGTGAAAATGCTAACTGCTGGTAATGTGAGCCAGTTGGGATTTGACCGGTGTAGACCCCATTACTCATGGCTGTGAGACGAAGGTATTCGATTACTTGTAACTAAATAGTCATTTCCTTATTGGAGGTGATCATAGCCTAGCAGTTCGCATTCGGAAATACCAGGCAAAAGCATTACATGTAAACCCCATTGTTCATGGATGTGAGAAAGGTATTCGATTACTTGTATCTGATGTCATTTCCCTATTAGGGATGATCATAGCCTAGATGGTGACGTTCCTGAATACCACGCAAAATGTCCTGCGTTCGATTCCTGGTTGTTGGGTATCATGTGTGTGCCTTCCTATGCACTCTATTAATGTGCAGAAGAGGGTGTGATAAATTCCACACAAGCTTACTTCACCAATGCATGGTTTTTCTACGATTCTTTTTCCTGTTGGTGCTGGAAGGAATGGAGGGTGTTCTGTCCTACAGTTCCATCCTGACCTTGTTCAAAACAGAAGACCAAGACATTGGACAATAGGCTCTTTGATTTTCTTGTGTACATATGTACATCCTTTAACTCTCTAAGACACCCATATTGCCTTCATTATGTTGCCTTAAATCACTACTGTCATCGGTACTCCATTCCTTAAAAAAAACTGATCCACAGAATTAAACCACAATATCCCACTCTGACCCATGCAGCAAAGCTTTATACCCACTTACTCTACAAATAAAATGTATAGAAAGCTAACACAAAACATCTTGGATGGTTTCAAGCAACCACAAACACACCGACTCAGTACTAGTGGCATATGATACCAATTTGGTAGTGTTCCCTCTTACATCCTCACACAAAAGACATCACTGTCCACAAAACTGACAAAAACTGATTAATAAAATTCAAAGCTGAACATCAAGTCTGAATCGCTGACCACGGCTTCACCTACAAACCCCACAGACTCTACCATGGATGCCCCACGAAACACTTCCTCTCTCTACTCCTCACCAATCTTTTCCCATGTGACGTGCCATCACCTCCTGCAGACCACACTGAAAAATTCCTCTTACACATTCACGCGGGAGCAAATTTTTTGGTGCCTCAAATTTTAGACATGATTCTAGATATATTCACCCCACTGAAGAATATGGCCTTCATTTCCTTCGAGAAGTTATAGTTTTTGAGATAATGCACTTATCAACAAATGTACCTCTCATGAGCATAGGTAGTTCTAAGCAGAGCTTAAAATGTTTGCTTCTACACAATGGCAACAAATGTGGATCACTCCCAATTGATCACTCAACTAAGATGACTGAACAGCAGGAAACAATCGCCCTGGTCTTACACAAGATAACATACCATGATCACAATGGTTAATCTTGTGTGGATCTTAAGATGGCAACTTTTCTCCTGGGTCAGCCGAGTGATACACCAAGTATCCCTGCTTTATCTTGCTCTGGGATACTAGAGCTAAGGATGAACACTGCGTGAGAAAACAATGGTCTTGAAGAGAAAACTTGTTGGTTGGAGAAAAGAATGTAATGGCAGAACCCCTGGTTGACAGATAAGATAATTCTACCACCACTGCGTATCAAACTAGGTTTAATGAAACAGTTTGTGAA
The DNA here is from genome assembly GCA_032361705.1 of Panulirus versicolor. Lineage (NCBI taxonomy): Eukaryota > Metazoa > Arthropoda > Malacostraca > Decapoda > Palinuridae > Panulirus > Panulirus versicolor. The sequence continues at coordinate 2,169 of JAUUDZ010431010.1, forward strand.
GACTTTGAACAAAGAAGGACACTCTGCTTTGACTACATATGCAGAAAATTTCCAGCGGTGAGCATGGAGCTGAAGGAAGGTATTTTCGACGGGCCGTAAATCAGGGAACTCATGAAAGACCCACATTTCCAAGATTCAATGACCAATGCTGAGGCAGGTGCATGGTCTTCGTTCACTTTGGTTGTAAGGAATTTCCTTGGGAACCATGAAGCAGATAACTACTCTGAACTAGTGGAGACCCTGCTCTCTTCTTTCCGTCAACTTGGCTGTAAGATGAGCATCAAATGGCATTACCTCCACACCCACTTGCATCGTATCCCAGACAACCTTGGTGACGTAAGTGAGGAACTGGGTGAACGATTCCACCAAGATTTAAGAACCATGTAAGAAAGATCCCTGGGACACTGGGATACCCATATGATGGCAGGTTACTGCTGGTCCATTGAACGTGATTGTCCTGGGGCAGCTCACCGCAAGAAATCTTTGAAACGTGAGATATCACAGTAAATGAACATTGTATCAGCGATATACAACTTTCTATGCATGTTTCACCATTATCTGATCCTATGGATGTAATCTAATCATAAATAAACAAATTCTAATTGTATGAAGCCATTTTTTTATATAAAAAAGATAACAATAATGATTTGTAGTCATCCATCTTTGTGCCTGATCGGTCATATGCATACCAATTAGAGGAATATCATATCTCGATAACCAGAGCTGATAGAGAAAAACTGATGACATATTTAGAATCAGAGACCAGAATTTACCTAGAGTCTCATGGGCACCAAACCTGTGTTATAATCTTACAATCACATCATCACAACACTGCGATACTACTCAAGAAACAACAGCAACATTACATCACACAATTAGAACACTAGACACACACAGAACAGAATGTCTACATCCCCGCAGAAAATCCACCATCAACCTCCTCACCCAAGACAGACATGAAGTCAACATTACTGTACCCTTACATGATCCTGATCAGGGAACCGCTTCCACTAAACAGAACTCAACCAGCACTGGGTAACACATATTGGTATAACACACAAAATATTTACTCCCGACTACCACAAACATCAACAGAAAGGTCATAAACAATTTAAATACCCTCAAAACATTTACTGACTACAAACGATTCATTCGCTCCACCTTAAATTATGCCTCAACTACCAGGTCATCCACCCTGTCACAATGCTGCAACCTACACAAAATTAGGTTCTCAGAATAATCACAGACTGTTCGGTAATCATAAGCTTCTGACACTTACACAATAAAGCAAAAAATACTTCTGTTACCAACTCCATTATGATCAGCAGTTAAGTCACTGCAACAGTACCAGACCTGTGACTCAAACCAGTCTATCAACTCCCCCCCTCCCCATGTGGTCACTGTAACAATATTTTTTTCCGTCATTTTTTTTTTTTGCTTTCCCAAAGTTATGTTGTTTTGTTTTAATGCTGAGTTTGGCCACAAGAGGCTCTTTATGGTGTTGTATTGGAGCGAGGATACAAGATGTAGAGGATTGTCTTCTCTTTGATTTATCCTACCAAAAATCATACCTGGTTACCATGAGCGGACAAGAGGCACAGCTCTTGTAACATGGCGGCAGAGGTACGGACGGACGCTAGCGACGACCACAGAGGTGTGGTGGTGACGTTGTTGTGGCGCTACATCGAGGTTCAGGTGGTTGGCAGTGGTAGCACCACAGCTTGACTGTCTACGTACGACCTACCTGATGTTACTCTGGTATCCTCGTGTGTGGCGGACGCTCAGCTTGAGTTCCAGGGACAGTGGTTACGAGGAAGAGGAAGTGCCTGGGCACGTCCGAAGCAGCGGCGGTGCACCAGACGGTCAAGAGGAAGTGCCTGGGCACGTCCGGAGCAGTGGCGGTGCACCAGACGGTCAAGAGGAAGTGCCTGGGCACGTTCGGAGCAGCGGTGGTGCACCAGACGGTCAAGAGGAAGTGCCTGGGCACGTCTGGAGCAGCGATGGTGCACCAGACGGTCAAGAGGAAGTGCCTGGGTACGTCTGGAGCAGCGGTGGTGCACCAGACGGTCAAGAGGTAGTGACTGAGCACGTCTTGGAGCAGTGGCGGTGCACCAGACGGTTTGTTGGTCATGTGCACTCCACGGCACCACAGCAGATTACCATGTTGAGCAGATGCAGTGTTAATGTGTCTCCAGCTGCAGCCTTAGATCGTCCAGTGTGGCTGACCGATTGGTATTTGTGGATTCAACTTTTCAGGAATGATGTGGAAGTGTCAGGCATGGACCAGAGATCTGACTCATTTAAAGTTAAACTTTCTGAAAGTTGTATAGGCATTGATGGGCTTAGCATTGTGAATAGCTTACGATTCTCTACAGGTGAAAGTAGACATGTACTAGATGACGTCACCAAAAAATTTGAAAAAGTAAAAGTTAGTGAACGAAACTTTTTTTTTCAAAGGTTCCAATTCATTGGACGTGAGCAAAGGTTAGAGGAAAGTATTGAGCAACATATGGCTGCTGTTAGGAATATGGCAAAATCCTGTGGGTTTTGTGACTGTATCTATGTATGATGAGTTGCTAATGAATCGGTCAGTAACTGGTATTAGAGATGATAAGGGAAAACTCATCTCTCAATTGAGGTTAGACCTAAGGTCTGCCATAGGCATTTGTTACAGCCATGGAGGTGGCAAGGACTCAGATGAAAGTGTTGACAGAAACTGAGGAGGTTGTACGTCATCTTAATGTTACCAACAACTGTAACTACAAGATACAGTAAGTGTAGGAAATAATGTTAGGAAGGCACAACAATGGCGTGATCAAAAGTACACATTTAACAGGTTTAGTAAGAAAGATAAGAGGCCATCTGGTCATAGATCTACTGCTAAGACAGTTACTGTTTGCAAATTTTGTTGTATGACTGAGTTGATCAAGGAAAAATGTGTCGCCTGGGGGCGAGTTTGTAATGGTTGTGGTCTGAGAATCCATTTCAGTGGCTTATGTGTCTGTACTGCAAGAGTTTCTGCTGGGTACGAGAACAGGGATAAAGAGCCTCCTGTAAGTGATACAGAAGTAGTCAGGTGTGTTGAAACCATTTATTCTCTGCCACACAATCAAAAAGATATCTACTGTAAGATGTTGATCAATGGTGAACCAGTAAAAATGCAAATTGATTGTGGTGCTACTGCTAATGTGTTACTTGTTAAGCATATTGGTACTGCTCATGTGTTGAAGAAGAGTACCCTACAAATGTGGGACAATTCGACAAAGGCGGCTCTGGGCAAATGTGTTGCAAGAACAATGAATCCCAAGTTGGGACTGGAATATGATGTTCGATGTTATTGTTGTTGATGACACCAACCATATGCCGTTATTTAGTGCCAGGTCAACAGTAAAGATGGGATTCATAACCATCAATTATGATAATTCTAAGAGTATTAATGTAGTTAAACAGCATATTGAGTTCTGTACAGAATTTCCTATTGTTTGATGGCAGTCTGGGATCATTGCCTGGTGGCCCTGTGCATTCGAAAATATCTGGTGATGCTGGAGGATCCCAGAGGCCATGAAACAAAGAAGCCAGAAAGGCTTTGGATAAGTTTCAACACAAAGGTAAAGTAGTTTCTGCGGACGGACCAACTGATTAGGTGAATCAGATGTCGCACTACAAAGAAGTCAGGTGATAGGGTTTGTAAATGTGTCCCTGAAAAGGGAATATTATAAACTGCCAGTTATAGAAGATATTCTCTCTGATGTAAATGGTGCAACATTTTCTGTCTGTGATCTAGAGGCTGGCTACCACCATTGTGAGTTAGATGAGTCCAGTTTGTTGACAATGTTTGCTACTTCATCTGGGAGATACAGATGGTTTTGTTTACCCTTTGGCCTTAAGTGAGCTGCGAAATCTTTCAAAAGATATTGCATCAAGCTCTAGAGGGCCTGCAGGGCATACTGTGTGTAGCAGATGATGTACTAGTGTATGGTGATGAGACAAGCCATGATGAGAGGATGAGAAAGTTTATAGCTAAACTGCAATATGTACTTATAGGTGTGTAGCTTCTATCTCATGCCCATCCTTTCATTTTCTTATTCCTGCTTTCATCTCCCCTCCATTCTGCTTGCCCACCCACCCTTTCTTTTGTTTTTCATGTGTCTATAGTGCTTCTCCAGATTGAAGCACACAGTCTTTCCCATTTACATGTGCATGATCCAGGGAAGAGAGTGTTCCTGAGGGACCAGCAGAGTGAGGCCGCACTTAAACTAGAGAAGCAGTACTACGAACCCTTTGGTAAAATGTGTTGGTTATGTACGTGTGGTTCAAGGCCCTGTCAGTGAGCTGGACACACTAAATCCAGCAATGTAGGGATGCAAAACACGTGATAACGATGTGCTGGGGTAGGAATAAGACTCAATGAAAAGAAATGTGAGTTTTGTATGCCTAAAGTTAATTTCATGGGGCATGTGGTGACAAGTAACAGACTTGGGCCTGACCCTAAAAAGGTGGAGGCCATAATGAAGATGGAACCACCTAGGGATAATGTGCTACATTTGGTTGGCATGGTTAACTGTCTTTCTAAATTTCTGTCCAAGTTAGCTACTGCATTACATCCTTTTGTCTGTATGGTGGGGAAGGATGTTGAATGGAAATGGGAAAGCTAAATTATTTCAGGAAAAAAGCTCTGACAAAAGCACCAGTTCTAAGATACTTTGACTCTGGCAAACAATTAGTAATTGTCAGATGCCAGCAACAAGGGCATTGGTGCAGTATTGTTGCAGGAAGACCATCCTTTGTGCTACACCAGTGAGGCACTGACTGGTACAAAGAGTTGATATGCTGTTATTGAGAAAGAGATGTTTATCATTGTAAATGCACTAGAAAAATGGCACCAGTTTACATATGGTAGACTATTAATTGTGTATACAAATCACAAGTAGTTTGAAAGCATTGTGCTGAAACCTTTAAACGAGGCCCAAAAGAGGCTTCAGGCCATGCTTATAAGAGCCCTTGCATATGACATTGAAGTGAGGTATATGAAGGCCAACCAAATGTTCATTGCTGACACAATAAGTAGAGCCTACTTACCTGTTCAAAATAGGGATTCCAATGAGGAGTTTGAAACAGTTGATCTTGTTACTTTTCTAATTAGACAAGAGACTAAAAGGAACAACACATTGCAGACTCTGAAAAGTGTTGGTCAACATGGTTGGCCTGATAAGAAATCTCAACTACTTGAGTTGTCATACCATATTTTTACATGAGGGATGAATTATCTTATAATGATGGTTTTATCTTTAGGGGTGAGAGACTTGTCATACCAAAGCAGTTACGGCCGAGATAAAGGACCTACATGTTGGCCATGTGAATATTGAAGGGTGTTTGCACAGAGACAGGAAGTGTGTGTACTGGCCTAACATGAATGCTGAAATAAAATCCTTGGTGCAATGTTGTGAGTTTTGTAGGTCTTATGAAACACCCACTTCAAATGAAACCCTAAGGAGTCATGAGCTTCCTAACAGACCTTGGAAAAAGATTGGCATTGACTTGTTTGAACTAAATGGCAAGTAGTACCTCAGTGTGTTATTTTTCAAACTTTAGGGAGATTTACAAACCATATGACACTACTGCTTCATCTATTCTTACTAAAATCAGTGCACACTGTGCTAGATATGGTATTCCTGATGAAATAGGTGGTAATGATCCTCAAATGATCTCAGAAACAATGTCAAAGTTCATCGGTATATGGGGAATCAGCCATAAGACTATCTTGCCTTACAACAGCAAGGCTAATGGCAAGGTTAAGTCTGCTGTCAGAAGTGCTAAGAATATGTTAAGAAAGACAACATAATGGTGAAGACCAATATCTTGCTCTTCTGAACATTAGGAACACACCCACACAGGGCACTACCACAAGCCCTGTTCAAAGAATGATGTGTAGAACAAAAACTATTGTATCTATTATAGAAAAATATATTAAAGCCATACAGTAAAGTTGGAGAGAATGAGGCTGATAAACTGAAATGTGTACAGAATAAATAGGCATCATATTACAATGTTAAAGCTCATGACATCCCTGAATTATGTGAAGGTGATACTGTCAGACTTAAACCATTTAGGTTTGGAGTTAAGAAATGGGAGAAGGGAACTGTAACCAAACAGTTATATGCCAGGTCATGTGAGGTAGAAACCGAGAATGGTCGAATACTACGTAGGGAGGAATAGATGTCACATGAGACATTAACATGAGTCTCCAGTAAGAATAATGCGTGGTGACCTTGTCACAGATATAGCTAAGGGTGGACCAGAGCAGCAGGTGGTGTCAGGTGAGGATAAGGCCAGTGGTGATGCTGTGAAAGAGGACGGCCTTCATGGTTATGTTCAGAAACAGGAGCATCATGTCAGTAACCCTGGTACTCAAATAATGAACAACAATGTACTTAAAACTAGGTCAGGGAGGTGTGTCAAGCTTCCTAAGAGGTTCTCTGATTATGTCACTGATTGTTAGATGTAGCTGTAAATATTTTGTCACTGATTCTTGTAAATATTTTGTATACATGTAAAGTTTGTAAAAAATAGAAAAAGGAAAAAGTATGAAACAATTTATTCATTTTAGATGTGTTAACCCTACATTATTTTGTTTTAATGCTGAGTTTGGCCACAAGAGGTGCTTTATGTTGTTGTTGGATTGGAGAGAGAATAGATGTAGAGGATTGTTTTCTCTGATTCATCCTTCCTGGTTATCATGAGTGGACAAGAGGCACAGATACTGTAAGACTCACCTAATCTGGTCATGGCCTCTGTCATTCAAAGGATTATCCTAGGCCTCTCCTCAAGTCAGTGGGTGGCATTAGGCGATTTGTTTATATATAAACTGTGGCACAGCACATCCATGTTTTTTGTTTTGTAAGTTGGAGTGACATGGCGGCACAATAAACAAGACTCCTAATTATTCCCATTGCCTGATATGCTTGACAAGAAATAAGGAAGTGGTTATGCAGCAAGAGGATAGGGCCAGTGGGGAATGGGAGTTCCACTCCCGGAGTGAGGGGAGGAAAAAGTCCTGCAAAATATTAATGTATTTTGCAACAGTAAACCTGCCATGCTCCAACCTGGTTGGGTCTGCCATACCATGCAAGGAGGGAGATCCAACCCCACACATTCACTGTCACGTGCTCACACTCGTACATCTTCCTACGTTCATATTTGCACAGCAATACAGATGATGTAATGGTTGCACATCTTGTTTCACAGCTGTGTTTCAGGGTTTTATTAAGTGGCTACAGTTAGTTAACTTTAAATAAAACTTTTCTTATAAGAAATATTTTCCTTCATCAATTAACCTGACAAATTCATGTACTACAAAGAAGGACTTTGAACGTATAATTCTCTTAATTTTTTATACATGCCATTTCAAACCTGTAGAATAACATTCCTACTATGTAGGAGTCTACCCCATATTCCTTCCTATAAATCTTGCTCCCACATCAGCCACCATTGGATTACCTTGCAAAAATCTTAACCATGGCTCATGCTATATATTATACAAGTCCAAGAGATTTGTAGGCTGATCCCCTTTCCCTAAAGTCATACTATCTTTGATTAAGGTGGATTTTCCTCTCCATACCTTCACCTACTTGTTCTCTGATTATTTTTTCCAGAATTGTACCTACCACAGTTAGGGAGACTGGGATCACCTTTCTTAAACAAATGAATGCTATTTGGCCTCTCACACCTTTGGAATAATATTTGTAATCCCCAAAGTGTTCTACTTAACAAGTGTACAATAGTCCTATAGAAAAATAGTGTCCTGTTGAACAACAGTTGGAGTGGCCCAGTAAACGTCCCCACACATTCCTTCAGCAGATATGGGGGGATGTTATCCGGACCACAAGCCATTTGTGGGTTGTTTACCAAGCCTCAATGTCTTATTTCTGCTAAGCCTTCTTCCTCATCCCACACTCACATTCAGCTCCTGAGATATTTCCTTATCATCCTCTCCAGCGTGATTGCTTGCTCTTCAACCCATAATTTGTTCCTGGTGAACTTATGGGTGTGTTCTGTCCTCCACAATACTCATTTCAAGCCTCTCTCTCTATATATATATTGTAGTTCTCATTTTCTTCCCTCTCATCTTTTGAATGCTGGCTGGCTAGTGTTGTCTGTATCCCCTTCACAAGAAGTACCTGAACTCTCATTCTCACTATGCTCTATTGTACCTTGTCTTTCTCCTCTTGTGTCCTGTGGTACAAATGTCCTGTGTTCTCAGAACCTTAAGCAGCGCTGGTCTGCCCTCCAGATGTACAACTCCATCTCTGTACTCTCAGTGTACTCCATCATCTTCGTAGTTGCTATGGTTAAATTCACTTTTTGTTTTCCCCACTCATTCTCATGTCTTCCTGAACCACGTAGTCATAATCAAGCAGTATAGAATTTTTTCTGGTTGTTATATTACCTGTGATGTTTTATTTCCATGCTACCTTGTGTACATTCTATATATTTGTGTCTCCATGTTGCCCTATATAGTCTATATTTTCCATGGCTATTTTCATATAATTCAAATCCTTCATTGTCAGAACTTCAATATCTCTAAGGAGAGAGTGTCTCGCTGCTTCCTCCACCATCTTCAATGTTCCTTTATTGCTCTCAGTACAACAGCTGCTCTGGCTTACTGCAGATTCATGGAGAGGTGAACACTAATGGTGCCAGTAAATACTTCCCTTCCACAGTAATGTTCCCCATTATACACTGTCTGAATATGTTGTCCATCGAGGTAGCGCAGGGAAACAGACGATAGAATGGCCCAACCCACCCACATACACATGTATATACATAAACGTCCACACACGCAAATATACACACCTATACATCTCAATGTACACATATATACACACACAGACATATACATATATACACAAGTACATAATTCATACTGTCTGCCTTTATTTATTCCCATCGCCACCTCGCCGCACATGGAATAACAACCCCCTCCCCTCTCATGTGAGCGAGATAGCGCTAGGAAAAGACAACAAAGGCCCCATTCGTTCACACTCAGTCTCTAGCTGTCGTGTAATAATGCACCGAAAACACAGCTCCCTTTCCACGTCTTAGCACATATAGAAAATACAATTTTCTTTCATCTGTTCTTCAATGTCGCAAGTTACTGTAACAAACACTCTTAGTGCCAGACGTCACAGATCATCACGACAATTACATCTGAAGAACCAAAAGAAAACAAGAAAAAACGTTTCCGCGCTCTTGTTCCATCTTCTGGCGGGGAAACAAGTACGTCATGACGCAAGGCTGAAGTGCGCAGCTCCGTGAGCAGGGTGACAGCGGCGTGCGTCAGGCAGTGCCACCAATGCGTTTGTCTTAGTTAGTGCGCCAATTATACAACTATAAAACTTATTTTCGGATTCATGAATACATCACTGATATATATGTATATGCTATCATAGATGCACTTTCTTACAAAATTTTTAAATAGATAGATACGTGAATATGTCCACCGGTACATACATGTGCACATATGAAAACGACATATTACGAGCCTTCATAGTGCGGTGGTAAATGATATCTACCAGTATCAAGAGCCACAGTTCGTCTCATGGACAGGGCGCTCGTAGAGTGAAAGCTTCTCTCGTGGTATACAAGGAATGATCACACACACACACATACATACACACACACACACCTCAACCCTCCCTGCTGATAGTAACCCCCCAACTCCAGATCCTGACGTAGGCATATCTTCCAGCTTAGACTGACTGATCAAAGTGGTCACTCATCGTGCAGGAGGACGGCATCAACACTACCCCCCCCCCCCCCCGGCTCTTAACCCGTAACCCTACATCTCCCACTTCCCCATCTTTCTTAGTTCTCTCCCAAGCGCACCTCTTCACCAGTTTCCCTCGGCCGCGAGTCGAGCCAGCCGTCACTACTGGTAAGGAATCGCTGGGATTAATATGTTTTCCTCTCGGAGTTTCCTGGAAGTGTCACATCCTGCCAGCTGGAACATTTCCCAACTAGTATGGAGGAATTTCTATCCGTTACGTTTATACTTTCTGTGAGGGTGAGGGTAATGGCAGGGTTTGCTAGAGACCTTCTTTATAGGTTGGTATTTCAATTTCCTTTCACACTTGTTCGCCATTTTCCGCGTTGGAGAGATAGCCTTAGGAAAATATAAAGAAAAAGTATTATTTTCGAATTAAATTTCTTTTTGTGTGTAGAAGGTCATTTATTTTCTTTCGTCATGTTGAAATATATGTGTATTTTATACTTATATTGTAAGTTATGTGATTACATAAAGGAGGCAGTAGTAGTGTTGGTTAACTACATATAAAGTACTGAACGCGACCTCAGCAGACATTAAGCATCGGATCAGACACACAGCACAACACGACAGGATGTCACTCAGCTCCTCTCACTCAAAACAGTCCTCGGCATCAGCAACAGAACTGGTCCGTCAACCACAATAAGCCTCATCTTCACCAACAGAACTGAACCATTAGTTCCATGAGTCACAACAGGTAACACTGAAGAAGCGTCACAAATGACCTTAATGACCAATTAACAGACACTGTTGTTCGCATTTAGTTGACTATGATGTTTGGTAGATACAGCTCTCTCATGTATTGTTAATGTTTTATATAATCGCTTCTCTGGTCGGATGGAAAGATAGGCTTTAAAGGATTTTTCTAAGTGAAGTGAATAACTGAAATATATCTACACAACACCTGCAATATAACAGGGAACACGTTGTTTTTCATCTCGCACCGTATCTTTTCGGGTAATTCTAAACATCCCACGAGCTCCATTGTTATGGTAAATGTTGCAGTTTCTTTATAATTCAAGAGCCGGGTTGTAAGAGGGTTGCCATGCGTGAGTGGCTGCAGCTGCTGAGATACACACGTCCAGCTGCCTCGACGGCAACATTCTACAAAGCCTCCAGCGATGCGTCTCGCCTGCAGGTTTCCATACTCCTGTCTTGAACAAGATTACTCCTCAGGAATGACCTTGGTTGCAGTTAAATCTTGCCATAATATTCTTCCTCAGCTCTGTACTAATTACTGTAGGTCTTAATGCATTCATGCTTAGCCACTGTGGCATGAAAATTAAATTCTTTGCTGAGATTTCGGGAAGCATTTTTCTTTTTCTACTTTTGTCTGATTCTTTTTTCTATATTAGAATAAAATCCTCCATTTTCTTTACACCTACTCCCCGTTTTCCACCTTAACGCGGCATCAGATGACTGACGCTTTGAGGAGGTATCGTTAACTGGCTCCTTATTTTCTTGCGACGTTTAGAAAGAGACTGTGCGTCGCAGGAAGGTGGAGAGGACCTGACAGCCCCCCAGGTCCACCCCCTCCCCGTAGTTGTCCTCAGCGACAGCAGGTGGCAGTCTTTCTCCTCTGTGGTCAGGAATGTACGCACAAATAGAAGAGTATATTATCGTTAAACAACCACAGGATCCCTGTTTTGAGGCTTCTACACCTTTGAAGCTGCACTCCATGCAGGAGCTGGGAAATGATAG
>JAUUDZ010431021.1:0-13691 GCA_032361705.1 Panulirus versicolor
CTTGTTGATCTCGTGGAACTGACATGTTTTTGATCACGTGGAGCTGACCTGTTGTTGTTATCGTGCAGATGACCTGTTGTTGATCACGTGCAGTTAATCTGTTTTTGATCATGTTGAGGGGACCTGTTGATCTATGGGAGCTAACTTGTTTTTTATCATTAGGAGCTGACCTGTTGTTGATATCGTGGAGCTAATCTGTTCTTGATCAAGTGGAACTGACCTGTTGTCGATCACTTGAGGCTGACCATTTGTTGATCTCATGGAGGTTCCCTTTTGTTGATCACATGAAGCTGACCTGTTGTTGATCACGTGGAGCTGATCTTATGTTCATTATGTAGAGCTGACCTTTTGTTGTTCTCGTGGAACTGACCTGTTTTTGATCACATGGCCTGACCTGTATTTGATGACGTGGACCACACCTGTTATTGATCACGTGTAGCTAACCTATTTTTGATCTCATTGAGCTGACATATTGATATCGTGGAGCTGACTTGTTTTTTTATTTCGTAGAGCTACCCTGTTGTTGATCACGTGGAGCTGAACCGTTGTTGATCATGTTGAGCTGACCTATTTGATTCTCAAGGATATTACTTGTTGATCACTTGGGGCTCACCAGTTGTTGACCACGTAGAGCTGACCTGTTGCTGATCATATAGAGCTGACCTGTTATTGATGATTTAGAGCTGACCTGTTGTTGATCACGTGGACCTGATGAGTTGTTGATCATGTGGAGCTGAACCGTTGTTCAAATCATGGAGCAAGCCTGCTGTTGATCATTTCGAGCTGACCTATTGTTGATCACGTTGAGCTGACCTGTTGTTGATCAGTAGGGTTGACGTGTTGTTGATCATGTGGAGCTGATATGTTGTTGAACTCATGTTGCTACCCTGTTGTTGATCATGTGAAGTTATGTTGATGATCACGTGGAGCTTATCTATTGATGATCACTTGGAGCTGACCTGTTGTTGACCTTGCTAAGCTGCACTGTTGCTGATTATGTGAAGCTGAGCTGTTGTTGATCATGTAGAACTGACCTTTTGTTCATCACGTTGAGCTGGTGTTGCTGATGTTGTGGAACTGACCTATTGTTCATCACGTGTAAGTGACCTGTAGTGGATCAAATAAAGGTGACCTGTTGTTGATCTTGTGGAACTGACCTGTTGTTGATCATATGTAGCTGAGCTGTTTTTGATCTCGTGGAGATGACCTGTTGTTGATAACGTGTAGCTGACTTGTTGTTGATCACTTGGATCTTACCTGTTGTTGATCAATTGGAACCTACTATTGATCTCGTGGAGCTTCCATGTTGTTGATTATGTGGAGCTGACCTGTTGTTGGTCACGTGGCGCTTACCTTTTTTGATCACGTTGAGTTGACCTATTTTTGATTTCGTAGAGATGCCCTCTTGTTGATCATGTGGAGCTGAACTGTTGTTTATATATTGGAGCTGTCCTGCCGTTGACCACATGGAGTTGAAATGTTGTTGATCATTTGTAGCTGACCTTTTTTTGATCAGGAGGAGCTGACCTTTTATTGGTCACATGGATCTAACCTGTTGTTGATCATGTGGAGCTGACCTGTTGTTGATGACGTGGAGCTGACCTGTTGCTTCTCATGTGGAGGTGACCTGTTGTTGATCTCGTGGAGCTGACCTGTTGTTGATCGTGTGGAGCCGACCTTTTGTTGATTTCGTATAGTGGACGTGTTGTTGATCACGTGGAGCTGACCTGTTGTTGATCTCTTGTAACTGAACTGTTTTTGATCTCGTGTAGCAGACACGTTGTTGATCTCATGGAGGTGACCTGTTGCTGATCACGTGAAGGTCTCCTGTTGTTGATCTCCTGATCTCTCGTTGATAACGTGGAACTGACCTATTTTTGATCACATTTTGCTGACCTGTTGTCGTTCTCGCGGAGCTGACCTGTTGTTGATCACTTGGAGCTGACCTGTTGTTGATCACTTGGAGCTGGCCTTTAACTGATCATGTGGAGCTGACCTGTTATTGATCTCCTGGAGTTGACCTGTTCTTGATGACGTGGATCTGACCTGTCTTTGATCACGTAAAGCTGATCTGTTGTTGATGTCCTGGAGCTGCCCTTTTGTTTATCATGTAGAGCTGCCATTTTATTTATCATGTGGAGCTGACCTGTTGTTGATGAAGTGTTGCTGACCTATTGTTGATCATGTGGAGCTAACTTGTTGTTGATCTCTTGGATCTGACTTGTTCTTGATCTCGGGGAGCTGTCATGCTGTTGATCACGTTGAGCTGACCTCTTGTTGATCTCGTGGAACTGAGATGTTTTTGATCACGTGAAGCTGAGCTGTTGTTGATATCGTGATGACCTGTTCTTGATCACGTGCAGTTAATGTTTTTGATCATGTTGAGGTGACCTGTTGATTTATTGGAGCTGACCTGTTTTTAATCATTAGGAGCTGACCTGTTGTTGATCTCCTGGAGCTAATCTGTTCGTGATCAAGTGGAACTGACCTGTTGTTGATCACGTGAGGCTGACCATTTGTTGATCTCGTGGAGCTGACCTTTTGTTCATCATGCAGAGCTGACCTTTTTTTGTTTTCGTGGAACTGACCTGTTGTTGATCACATGGATCTGACCTGTTGCTGATGACATGGAGTACACCTGTTATTGATCACGTGTAGCTGACCTATTTTGTGATCTCATTGAGCTGACATGTTGATTACGTGTAGCTGACCTGTTTTTGACCTCTTAGAGCTGCCCTGTTCTCGTGGAGCTAAACTGTTGTTGATTATGTTGAGGTGACCTATTTGATCTCATGGAGATGACTTGTTGATCACTTGGAGCTGACCTGTTGTTGATCATGTGGAGCTGACGTGTTGTTAATCTCTGGGAGCTGACCTATTGTTGATCATGTGGAGGTAACCTGTTGTTGATCTCGTGGAGTTGACCTGTTGTTTATGTCGTTGAGCGAACCTGTTGTTGATCACGTGGAGCTGATCTGTTGTTGATCACATGTAGATGAGCTGTGTTTTGTCGTTTGTAGGTGAACTGTCGTTGATCACGTGGAGCAGATCTGTTGTTGATCATGTGGAACTGACCTGTTGTTGATCTTATGGAGCTGCTCTGATTTTGTTCACGTGGAGCTGACCTGTTGTTGATCATGTTGAGCTCACACGTTGTTGACCTCCTGGAACTGGCCTATTGTTGATCATGTGGAGGTGATCTGTTGTTGATCTTGTGGAGATAATTTGTTTTTGATCTCGTGGAGCGAAAGTGTTGTTTATCATGTGGAGCTAACTTGTTTTTGATCACGTGGAGCTAAACAGTTGTTGATCATGTGGAGCATACCTGTTATTGATCAAGTGTAGCTTACCTCCTGTTGATCTCATGGAGCTGATATGTTGTTGATCACGTGGAGCTGACCTGTTTTTTATCTCGTGGAGTTTCCCTATTGTTGATCAAGAAGAGCTGACCTGTTGTTGATCATGTTGAGCTGACCTCTTGTTTATCTCATTGAGCTGACATGTTGTTGATCACTGCGAGGTGACCTGTTGTTGATCATTTGGAGCTCATGAGTTGGAGATCTCTTGGAGGTGACCTATTGTTGATCATGTGGAGGTGACCTTTTGCTGATCATGTGGAGCTGATCTGTTGTTGGTAACTTGGAGCAGACCTTTTTCCAATCGTGAAGAGCTGACTTGTTGTTGATGAGGTGGAGCTGACTTATAGTTGATATCGTGGAGCTGACGTGACGTTGATCACGTGGAGGTGACCTGTTGTTGATCTTGTGGCGCTGACCTATTGTTGATCTCGCGAAGCTACCCTTTTGTTGATCATATGGAGCTGATCTGTTCCTGATCACATGGAGCTGACCTGTTGTTGATCACGTGGAGCTGACGTGTTGTTGATCATGTGGAGTTGAGTGCTGTTGACCTCGTGGAGCTGCCCTGTTGTTGATCATGTGGATGTGACCTGTTGTTGATCACTTGGAGCTAACCTAATTTGATCAAGTAGACCTGACGTGTTGTTGATCATGTGGAGCTGATCTCTTGTTGATCACTTGGAACTGTTGTTCATCACGTAGACCTGACGTGTTGTTCATCATGTGAAGTTGGCATTTTGTTGATCTCGTGGAGAAACTCTGTTGTTGATCATTTGGAGCTGACCTGTATTTGATCATGTGGTGCTAACCTGTTGTTGATCGTGTGGAGCTAAATTTAGTGTTGCTGATCATGAGGAACTCACCTGCTGTTCATCTCTTGGAGCTACCCTGTTGTTGATGATGTGAAGGTGACCTATTGTTGATCAAGTAGAGCTGACCTTTTTTTTGATAACATGGAGCTGACTTGTTGATGGTTACGTGGAGCTGACCTTTTTTCGATCACGTGGAGCTGAGTTGTTGTTGATCAGGTGGAGCTGACCAGTTGTTGATTACCTGGAATTGACCTTTTATTGATCACATGGAACTGACCTGTTGTTGATTATGTGGAGCTGACCTGTTGTTGATCACGTAAACCTGACCTTTTGTTGATCACGTGAAGCTGTCCTGTTGTTGATCTCGTGGAGCTCCTCCCCTTTTTGATCATGTGGTGCTGATCTGTTGCAGATCTCGTGAAGCTGACCTGTTGTTGCTCACTTGGAGCTGACCTGTTGTTGATCAAGTGGAGTTGACCTGTTGTTGATCATGTGGAGATGGCCTGTTGTTGATCATGTGGAGCTGACCAGTTGTTGGTAACGTGGAGCTGACCTTTTTTCGATCAAGTGGTGCTCACTTGTTGTTGATAAGGTGGAGCTGACCTGTTGTTGATCTCGTGGAGCTGTCCTGTTGTAGACCACGTGTAGCTGACCTGTTGTTGTTCATGTGTAGCTGAGCTGTTGTTGATCTCGTGAAGCTGCTCTGTTGCTGATCATGTGGAGCTGACCTGTTGTTTATCACTTGGAGCTGACCTGTTGTTGATCACGTAGAGCTGACATGTTGTTTGTCACGTGGACCTGACGTGTTGTTGATCATGTGGAGCTAAACTGTTGTTCATATCTTGGAGAGCCCTGTAGTTGATCATATCGAGCTGCCCTATTGTTGATCACGTGGAGCTGACCTGTTGTTGATCAGTGGGACTGACGTGTTATTGATCATGTGGAGCTGACCTGCCGTTGATCTCGTGGTGCTACCCTGCCGTTGATCATGTGGAGCTGATATGTTGATGATGACGTGGAGCATACCTATTGTTGATCACGTGGAGCTGACCTATTGTTGATCTCGTTGAGCTGCACTGTTGTGTATTATGTGGGGCTGAGCTGTTGTTGATCATGTGGAGCTGACCTTTTGTTCATGTTGAGCTGACCTGTTGTTGATCTCGTGGAACTGATTTGTTGTTGATCATATGTAACTGAGCTGTTGTTGATCTGTTGGAGCTGACCTGCTGTTGATCACGTGTAGCTGACTTGCTGTTGATCGCTTGGATCTCATCTGTTGTTGATCAATTGGAGCTGACCTGCTGTTGATCTCATGGAGCTTCCATGTTGTTGATCATGTGAGGCTAACCTGTTGTTGATCGCGTGGCGCTGACCTGTTGGTGATCACGTGGAGCTGACCTGTTGGTGATCACGTGGAGGTGAATCTTGTTGTTCATGTGCAGGTGACCTGTTGTTGATCACGTGGAACTTACCTGTTGTTGATCATGTGTAGCTGACGTGTTGTTGATCATGTGTAGCTGACGTGTTGTTGATCTCGTGTGAGCTGACAAGTTGTTGATCACTCGGAGCTGACTTGTTGTTGACCACGTGAAGCTGACCTATTGCTGATCTAGTCGAGCTGCACTGTTGTTGGTCATTTGGAGCTGACATGGAGCTGATATGCTGTCGATGACGTGGATCTGACCTATTATTGATCACGTGAGGTGACCTGTTATTTATGTCGTGGAGCTGCCCTTTTGTTGATTATGTGGAGCTGACCTATCATTGATCAATTAAATCTGACTTGCTGTTGATCTCTTGTATCTGGCCTGTTGTTGATTTTGTGGAGCTGACATATTGTTGACCACGTTGAGCTGACCTCTTGTTGATCTCGTGGAACTGACCTGTTTTTGATCACGTGGAGCTGAGTTGTTGTTAATATCGTGGAGATGACCTGTTAGTGATCACCTGCAGTTAACCTTTTTTTCATCATGTTGAGGTGACCTGTTGATCTCTTAGAGCTGACCTGTTTTTGACCATTTGGAGGTGACCTGTTGTTGAGGATGTGGAGCTGACCTGTTGTTTATCTCGAGGATCTAACCTGTTCTTGATCAAGTGGAACTGACATGTTGTTGATAACGTGAGTCTGCCCTGTTGTTGATCTCGTGGAGCTGCCCTTTTATTGATCACGTGAAGCTGACCTGGTGTTGATCATGTGGAGCTGACCTTTTGTTCATCATTTGGAGCTGACCTTTTCTTGATCTCGTGGAGCTGACCTGTTGTTGATCTCCTGGATCTGACCTGTTGTTGATGACATGGAACACACTTATTATTGATCACGTTTAGCTGACCTAGTTTTTATCTCATTGAGCTGACATGTTGTTGATCACTGGAGATGACCTGTTGTTGATTTCGTAGAGCTGCCCTGCTGTTGATCACTTGGAGCTGAACTGTCGTTGATCATGCTGAGCTGACCTATTTCATCTTATGGAGCTGACTTGTTGATCACTTGGAGCTGACCTGTTCATGATCACGTGGAGCTGACGTGTTGTTGATCTCTTGTAGCTGACCTATTGTTGATCATGTGGAGGTGACCTGTTTTTGATCTCTCGGAGATGAATTGTTGTTGATCTCGTGGACCAAACCTACTGTTGATCACGACTAGGACCTGTTAGTAATCATGTGGAGATAACCTCTTGTTGTTTACGTGGAGCTGACATTTTGTTGATCACATGGAGATGAGCTGTTGTTTGTCATGTGTAGCTGACCTGTTTTTGATGACGTGGAGCTGACCTGTTTTTGATGACGTGGAGTAGACCTGTTGTTGATCATATGGAGCTGACTTGTTGGTGATCTTGTGGAGCTACCCTATTGTTGTTCACGTGGAGCTGACCTGTTGTTGATCATGCTGAGATGACATGTTGTTATCTCGTGGAACTGCCCTATTGTTGATCATGTGTTGGTGATCTGTTGTTGATCTCGTGGAAATGACCTGTTGATCTCGTGCGGCGAACCTGTTGTTTATCATGTGGAGCTAACTTGCTTTAGATCACGTGGAGATGACACGTTTTTGATCATTTGAATCTGACCTGTTGTTGATCACGTCGAACATACCTGTTATTGATCACGTGTAGCTGACATACTGTATATCTCATGGAACTGACATGTTGTTGATCACGTGGAGCATACCCGTTATTGATCACGTGTAGCTGACCTACTGTTGATCTCATGGAGCTGACGTACTGTTGATCCCATGGAGCTGATATGTTGTTGATGACGTGTAGCTGACCTGTTGTTTATCTCGTGGAGCTTCCCTGGTGTTGATCACGAGGAGCTGACCTGTTGTTGATCATGATGAGCTGACCTGTTGTTGATCTCATTGAGCTTTCTTGTTGTTGATCACTTGGAGCTGACCTGTTTTTGATCATTTGGAGCTCACAAGCTGTTGATCTCTTGGAGCTGATCTATTGTTGGTAACGTGGAGCGGACTTTTTCTCGATCACGAAGAGCTGACTTGTTGCTTTTCAGGTGGAGCTGACCTATCGTTGATCTCGTACAGCTGACCTGATGTTGATCACGTGGAGCTGACCTTTTGTTGATCATGTGGAGCTGACCTGTTGTTGATTTCGTGGAGCTGCCCTTTTGTTGATCATATGGAGCTGACTTGTTCCTGATCACAGGGATCTGACCTGTTGTTGATCACGTGGAGCTGAAGTGTTGCTGATCATGTGGAGTTGACCTGCTGTTGACCTCATGGAGATGCCCTGTTGTTGATGATGTGGAGGTGACCTGTTGTTGATCACTTGGAGCTAACCTAATGTTGATCACGTGGACCTGCCGTGTTGTTTATCATGTTTATCATGTTGTTGATCTTGTGGAGCTTCACAGTTGTTGATCATGTGGAGGTGGCCTGTTGTTGTTCACTTGGAGCTGACCTGTTGTTCATCACGTAGACCTGATGTGTTGTTGATCATGTAAAGCTAGCCTTTTGTTAATCTCGTGGAGCAGCCCTTGTGTTGATCATATGGATTTAACGTGTTGCTGATCATGAGGAGTTGATCTGCTGTTGATCTCGTGGAGCTGCCTTGTTGTTGATGATATGATGGTGACCTGTTGTTGATCACGTAGAGATGACCTTTTTTGATCACATGGACCTGACTTGTTGTTGGTAACGTGGAGCTGACCTTTTTTCGATCAAGTGGAACTGACTTGTTGTTGATCAGGTGGAGCTGATTTGTTGTTGATCAGATGGAACTGACCTGTTGTTGATCTCGTGAAGCTGCTCTGTTGTTGATCATGTGGAGGTGACCTGTGGTTGATCGATTGGTGCTGACCTGTTGTTGCCCATGTGGAGATAACCTGTTGTTGATTAATTGTAGCTGACCTGTTGTTTATCACCTGGACCTGACGAGCTGTTGATCATGTGGAGCTAAACTGTTGTTCATATCGTGGAGAAGCCCTGCTGTTGATCATTTCGAGCTGACCTATTTTTGATCACGTGGAGCTGACCTGTTTTTGGTCAGTGGGGCTTACGTGCCGTTGATCATATGGAGCTGACCTGCTGGTGATCTCGTGGTGCTACCCAGTTATTGGTCATATGGAGCTGATATGTTGATGATCACGTGGAACTTACCTATTGTTGATCACGTGGAGCTGACCTGTTGTTGATCTTGGTGAGCTGCACTGTTGTTGATTATGCGGAGCTGAGCTATTGTTGATCATGTGCAGCTGACCTTTTGTTCATCACATTGAGCTGACCTGTTGTTGATCTTGTGGAGCTGACCTGTTGTTGATCATGTGGAGGTGACCTGTAGTTGATACAGTGAAGGTGACCTGTTGTTGATCTCGTGGAACTGATCTGTTGATCATATATAGTGGAGCTGTTGTTGATCTCGTGGAGCTGACCTGTTGTTGATCACGTGTAGCTGACTTGTTGATAACTTGGATATTACCTGTTGTTGATCAATTGGAGCTGACCTGCTGTTGATCTCTTGGAGCATCCACGTTGTTGATTATTTGTAGCTGACCTGTTGTTGATCACGTGGAGATGATCTTTTTTTGATCACGTGGACCTGACCTGTTGTTGATCATGTAGAGCTGACGTTTTGTTGATCACGCGGAGGTGACCTCTTGTTGATCATGTGCAGGTGACCTGTTGTTGATCTCGTGGACCTGACCTGTTGTTGATCAATAGTAGCTAACCTGTTGTTGATCTAGTGGAGCTGGCCTATTGTTGACCTAGTGCAACTAACCTGTTGTTTATCTCGTGGAACTGACCTGTAGTTGATCACGTGAAGACCTGTTGTTAATTACGTGGAGCTGACCTTTCGTTGATCATGTAGAGCTGGCCTGTTGTTGATCTCGTGGAGTTGCCCTGTTGTTGATCATGTGGAGCTGACCTGTTGTTTTTCAATTGGGGCTGTCCTGCTATTGATCACGTGGAGCTGAAATGTTGCTGATTATATGTAGCTGACCTGTTGTTGATCACGTGGAGCTGACCTTTTGTTGGCCACATAGATCTGACGTGTTTTTGATCTTGTGGAGATAACCTGTAGTTGATGACGTGGAGCTGACCTGTTGTTCATCATGTGGAGGTGACCTGTTTTCGATCTCGTGAAGCTGACCTGGTGTTGATCATATGGATCTGAATTGTTGTTGATCTCGTGGAGCTGACGTGTTGTTGATCACGTGGAGCTGACCTGTTGTTGATCTCTTGGAGCTGAATTGTTTTTGATCACGTGTAGCTGACCTGTTGTTGATCTCATGGAGCTGACCTGTTGTTGATCACGTGAAGGTCTCCTGTTGTTGGTCTCGTGATCTCTTCTTGATGACGTGGAGCTGACCTGTTGTTGATTATGTTAAGCTAACCTGTTGTTGTTCTCGTCGAGGTGACCTGTTGTTGATCACTTGGATCTGACCTGTTGTTGATCATGTGAAGCAGACCTTTTGTTGATCTTGAGCTGACCTGTTGTTGATGACGTGGATCTGACCTGTTGTTGATCATGTGAGGATGACCTGTTGTAGATGTCGTGGAGCTGCCCTTTTATCGATCATGTGGAGCTGCCTTGTTGTTGATCAAGTGGAGCTGACCTATTGGTGATCATGTGGAGCTGAATTGTTGTTAATATCTTTGATCTGACCTGTTGCTGATCTCGTGGAGCTGACATGTAGCTGATCACGTGGATCTGACCCTTTGTTGATCTCGTGGAACTGACCTATTTTTGATTACGTGGAGCTGAGCGGTTGTTGATGTCGTGTAGATGACCTAATGTTGATCACGTGCAGCTAACCTGTTTTTAATCATGTTGAGGTGACCTGTTGATCTCGTGGAGATGGTCTGTTTTGATTATTTGTAGCTGACCTGTTGTTGAGGATGTGGAGATCACTTGTTGTTGATCTCGTGGAGCTAACCTGTTCTTGATCAAGTGGAACTGATCTGTTGTTGATGACGTAAGGCTGACCTGTTGTTGATCTCGTGGAGCTGCCCTTTTGTTCATCATGTGAAGCTGACCTGTTGTTGATCACGTGGAGCTGACCTTTTCTTCATCATGTGGAGCTAACCTTTTGTTGATCTCGTGGAGCTGACCTGTTGTTGATTACGTGGATCTAACCTGTTGTTGATGACGTGGAGCACACCTGTTATTGATCACGTGTAGCTAATCTATTTTTCATCTCATTGAGCTGACATGTTGTTGATCACGTGGAGATGACCTGTTGTTGATCTCGTAGAGCTGCCCCATTGTTGATCAAGTGGAGCTGAATTGTTGTTGATTATGTTAAGCTGACCTATTTGATCTCATGGAGCTGACTGGTTGATCACTTGGAGCTTACCTGTTGTTGATCATGTGAAGCTGACGTGTTGTTGATCTCTTGGAGCTGACCTATTGTTGATCATGTGGAGGTGACCTGTTGTTGATTTCGTGGAGATGAACTGTTATTGATCTCGTGGAGCGAACCTGTGGTCATGTGGAGCTGACCTGTTGTTGATCACTTGGAGCTAAACTTTTGTTGATCACATGGAGATCAGCTGTTGTTTGTCATGTGGAGCTGACCTGTTGTTGACCACATGGAGCAGACCTGTTGTTGATCATGTGGAGCTGACCTGTTGCTGATCTTTTGGAGCTGCCCTGTTGTTCACGTGAAGCTAACCTGTTGTTGATCATGTTGAGCTGACGTGTTGTTGACCCCGTGGAACTGACCTATTGTTGATCATATGGAGGTGACCTGTTGTTGATCTCGTGGAGCTGAATTGTTGTTAACTTCGTGGAGCGAACCTGTTATTTATCATTTGGAAATAACTTGTTTTTGATCACGTGGAGCTGATATGTTTTTGATCACGTGATCTGACTTGTTGATCACGTGGAGCATACCTGCTATTGATCACGTGTTGCTGACTTAATGTTGATCTCATGGAGCTGATATGTTGTTGATCACGTAGAGCTGACCTGTTGTTTATCTCGTGGAGCTGCCCTATTCTTGATCATGAGGAGCTGACCTATTGTCGATCCTGTTGAGCTGACCAGTTGTTGATCTCATTGAGCTGACTTTTGTTGATCACTTGGAGCTGACCTGTTTTTGATCATTTGGATCTCACGAGCGGTTGATCTCTTGGAGGTGACCTATTGTTGATCATGTGGAGGTGACCTGTTGTTGATCATGTGGAAGTAACCTGTTATTGATCTCGTGGAGTGAACCTGTTGTTGATCACGTGGAGCTGCCCTGTCGTTGATCATGTGGAGGTGACCTGTAGTCGATCTCGTGGACCTGCACTGTTGTTTATTATGTGGACCTGTTGTTGATCTCCTGGAGCTAACCTGTTGCTGTTAGCGTGAAGTTAACCTATTGTTGATCTCGTGGAGCTGCCCTGTTGTTGATCATGTGCAGCTGACCTGTTGTTTATCACGTGGAGCTGACCTATTGTTGATCATGTCGAGCTGACTTGTTGATCTCTTGGAGGTGACTTGTTGCTGATCTCGTGGAGCTGATCTGTTGTTGATCACGTGCAGCTAACGTCTTGTTGATCTCGTGGAGCTGACCTGTTCGTAAAAACATGGAGCTGACGTGTTTTTGATCATGTGGAGCTCACTTGTTTTTGACGATTTGAAACACCTTAGTTCGACAAAAGGTCGAACTAAGGTGTTGTTGATCATATGGAACTGACCTTTTGTTCATCTCTTGAAGCATCCCTATTGTTCATCATTTGGAGCTGACCTGTTGTTGATCATGTGAAGCTGACATGTAGTTGATGACGTGGAGCAAACGTGTTTTTGAGCATGAGGAGCTGACATGCTGTTGATCTCGTCAAGCTGCCCTGTTGTTGATCTTGTGGAGGTGACCTGTTGTTGATCAGATAAAGTTGACATGTTGCTGATCAATTGGAGCGGACATGTTGTTGGTAACGTGGAGCTAGCGTTTTTAGATCACGTGGAGCTGACTTGAAGTTAATCAAGTGGAAATGACTTTTTGTTATGACCTGGAATTGAACTTTTATTGTTCAAATGGAACTGACATGTTGTTGATCATGTGGAGCTGACCTGTTATTGATCATGTAAAGCTGACCTTTTTTTTGATCACGTGAAGCTGTCCTGTTGTTGATCTCGTGGAGCTGCCCCCTTGTTGATCATATGGCGGTGACCTGTTATTGATATCGTGGAGGTGACCTTTTCTTTATCACTTGTACCTAACATTTTGTTGATATCATATAGCTGACCTGCTGTTGACCTCTTGGAGCTGACCTGTTGTCGATCACGTGAGTTGACTTGATGTAGATCACATGGATATGACCTGTTGTTGATTTCTAGGAGCTGCCGTTTTGTTGATCATTTTAAGGTGACCTGTTGTTAACTAGAAGCTGACCTGTTGTTGATCACGTGGACATGACGTGTTTTTGATCATGTGAATCTGACCAGTTTTTTATCTCGTCTAGCTGACCTGTTTTTGATCTCGTGAAGCTGACCGGTTTTTGATTTTTGTAGCTTGCCTGTTGTTGAGGTTAAGCTAGCCTCTTGTTGATATCGTGGAGCAAATCTGTTCTTGATCACGTGGAGCTGACCTGTTGTTGATCACGTGAGGCTGACCTGATGTTGATCTCGTGGCGCTGCCCTTTTGTTGATCATGTGGGCTGACATATTGTTCATCAGCTGGAGCTGACCTTTTGTTGATCATGGGGACTTAACCTTTTGTTGATCTCGGTTAACTGATCTGTTGTTGATCTCATGGATCTGACCTTTTCTTCATAATGTTAGATGGCATGTGTAGATCACGTGAATCTGACCTGTTTATTTATCTCGTGGAGCTGATTTGTTGTTGACTATTTAGAGGTGACATGTTGTTGATGACTAGGAGCTGACCTGTTGTTGATGACGTTGACATCACGTGTTGTTGATCATGTTAAGGTGACCTGTTGCTGATCTCGTGGAGCCACCCTGTTGTTGATCTTGTGGAGCTGACCTGTTGTTGATCATGTGAAGCTGACCTGTTTCTTATCACGTTGACCTGAGGTGTTGTTGATCATGTGGAGCTGACCATTTGTTCATCTCGT
>JAUUDZ010431032.1:0-13690 GCA_032361705.1 Panulirus versicolor
GTGTTGGCGGCGTTCCCAGCTAGCAAGCGCGACCACGAGTCCCTCCTCACACTGAGCCTGGCGGTCACGGCGCACCAACACTCACACTTTCCTCCCACTAATGGCTACCAGGTACACCCCCGACCCCTGCCCTAGCCATATTGCCCACCATTTCCCAGGATTTAAGGTGCGCTGGGCCGTGTTTGGGTTGTGGGAGGTAGGTTGTTGTGGTGGATCAGCTGGGGGGGTACGTGATATAGCAGGTGGTGATGGTGGTGGGGGTAGTAGTTGGCTCAGTGAATCAGATGGTGGTCAAGTAGGCGGGTGATGTGGGCAGGCTGACACAGGCTACACCTCCTCCTCCACCTCATGACAGGACGTGGTTGTTCATCTCAACCCATGCCCGGGGGTTACACTCGTATACCTCTCACTCATTCTTCGTGTTATCCTTTGTGTGCTTTGCACTCAGCTTGGCCATTAACATTTCCTGCCTTGTAAAGAAAATGAGAAGAGGGTTGGGCAGTTTTAATTTAGTTTTCCAGTTTGTTTCAACCTTCGAAATTTTAGGTCAGTTTGGTCTGCATTTTCTTTCAGCAGGAACTGTGATATGTAAATTGCCTTCATTAGTTGACATGATAACTTCACAAACAGCATCAGCATTAAAGTTACCTGTAAATCTGAGAGACCTCAACAAGATTGTGTATTAGTATTATGAATTGATTATGACAGTGAGATTGCTATGGTTGTAGTTTGTAGAGAGAATATTTTTCCAGATAACTGTAATGAGGCATAAATTCTTGTGCTTTTCATAGTAAAACAATGATGAATCTATTTCACTGGATTATTTTTCAGTGTTGGATGCATTCATGTACCAGAAAATCATGAAATTAGAAGGTTATTAGGTAGTATATTGGTTTCCAGTGTTAAATTAAGGTGTAAGGTATAGAATTGTTTGCTCTTTTCTTATCCCTACCTTTAGTGATAAGTAAACTGTAGGGTCTTGGACTGACATCCTGTGCATATAGAGAGACATGTACCAACATGATTACCCACATGTTTAGTAAAGATATTTGTTTGAAAATTATTAGAAAAGAAATTGATGTGTCCATATATTCATCCTTGCATTTACTTTTGTTTATAGTGATTCAACAAGTACCTCCACATACT
Source organism: Panulirus versicolor (assembly GCA_032361705.1). NCBI lineage: Eukaryota > Metazoa > Arthropoda > Malacostraca > Decapoda > Palinuridae > Panulirus > Panulirus versicolor. The sequence continues at coordinate 1,147 of JAUUDZ010431032.1, forward strand.
ACATACAATTCCTTCAGATCATAATACAGTTTTAGTGACTGAGAAGGTGGAAAATTTACGTTTTTGATTATGATTACAATTGGTAATAGTGGATGTAGTTAATGATAGTGATGCTGTGGTGGAAATACAAATTCTTATTTTCTTGGAGGTTAGCATTTGAAAAACCTGGTCTCCCATTCATATCGAAAATGATGATACACTTTACATCATGTTAATGAATATTAATGTTTTTGTTATTAATCGCTATAGATATTTATACTTCAGTTGATCTGTGATGATATAAATCAAGAAAAATTCTTCACTATTTGTGTTATTAATGGTCAAGAGTTTACCATCCATATATAGTATTTTTTTTTTCTCTTTTTACAAGCCATGTCTGACCAGATTCTGATTTGGGGGCAGCTTAGAAAGGATCCTATGGCCTGCTTATGGGTTTGAGAAGAAGGATACAGCAAACCAAAGATGTAAGAGTAATGAGTGGGAGAAATGTTGTCAAACAATTTTTAGTGCACATTTGTTAGACATGGCTCAAATTATCAGATGTTGATGGACTTATTTTGCAACCTATTGTCATTGATTCCTAGTTTGTTTTTATCCTACTTTGATACATTTGTTTATAGTATATTTGCTGCAGTTTATACTTTTGAGGTCTTTTTGTTTAGTTGTCCTTTGTATATTTTGATATAAGCTAACATAGGCTAAACCTTTGTAATTTTTTATTATATATGTTGATTTGTCTCTTATGTGAATAAGCCATTGATGTTTTACCAGTTTATACCAGAGATTTGGATAGTGATAGTGTTTGGTGTTCTTAGTTTTGATATGTATGTTTTTGTGTTTCCTGATGAATATATTGGATGTTCGTGATATTTAGTGATTTTGGCAATAAGATATTGCCAGTAACCTTAATTGATGATATGAATATCACAGTTGTTGGTATAGGTAGATCAGAATTGATTTCATAACTTTGGTTTTGACTACTTGATATATTTGATATGTATTTCCAGTCATTAAATAGTGAATGACACTTGTAATGAATATGTTTAAAGAATGCTGTTTGAAAGGTCAAGAAAAAAATGATTGGCTTGAAAAAAGAAGTGTATGCTGTACATGATCTTTTATTTTGAAAGATGCATGGGCACTTGAAGTGTGGATTATTCTACTGGTAACACTGCTTTAATTGTAAAAAATGGAATATTTGGTGGAACTGTCTTAGATAATAAGATGATTTAGACTTATTTGTCCCTTGAATTTTTACAAAAAGACCAAAGGAATATTCTCTTTCTCTAGCTACACACATTGCAATATGTTTGGTGGTTAGATCACATCAGATTCTAAGTCTATCCTGCAAAGATTGCTTCATGTGCTCTCTCACAGTGGCCAGGCTATGTGTTGCAGATATATAAGATTTAATTTTTTTGTGCATGCATGCAGTTTGTTTGTCATCATTCACCTGTTGAATTATGGAACTGATGGAGTAGGTTCTCTTTATACTGTGGTATACTAGGAAATGCAGTCATCAGGTATAAAGATTTATATTATTTCTCTGTAGATATATATTTTTGTCTGTAGTTTATAGTTGAGGCATTCTTGTCTTTTGGACACATGCCTAGTGTGTTACCCATTCTTACTATATTTTTCTCTACTTCTCAGCGTCTGTTTTCTGAGGCATACATCATGAAGTCTTTTCACACATTCATATTTGTTAGTTTATGCAAGTGACAGCTGCTTGATCATATGATGTTCATATTAACTTTAAAAGTATTGAGGATACATTTCAGCCATTTAGAGTTGGTAATTGATTCTTAAGAATGTTTATGGAAAGTTTTCAGGAAAAACTTTCAAATTCTCCACCCTCTTTTGAAGAAGATGAGATGTAGATAGAAATAGGGCAACATTACAGTACAGGATCACAAATATTCATGAGATTAGCAGCACACTTCATTAGGTTACGAGAAAACAGCTGCAAATAGAGGGCTTTAATCATTTGTTTTATGTCTCTGGAAGACCAAAGGAGTTAAGAAAATGTATTGTTAGCCATAAAGAAGTCGTCTACCCGTGTTGATGAATCCAACCTCTCCACCACCCCAGTGTTCAGTAATGTTTGAATCTGTTGTTTTATTTTTCATAAGATGGTGGTTATCATTAAGCAAACTTTTCAACCTAGGAAATGCTGTTCTTTGTCTTAACAAAAATACATATATATGAACATTATTGTTGGCATATTAAAAAGGTTATTAAGTTAGTGCAGAACAAGCTGCCTTGAGTTTATATAGGTTGACAAGGAATTGCCATTTGTTCTTGAAAGGAGCCTCTGAGGTTATGTTGGCAGCAGGCTCTTGATACAATCAAAGTTTATTATGAAGGAACAAGGAGAATAAGTGGAATGTAGTGTGCACTGGTATACTTTAAGGTTGTCACTTTTACCTGTACACTGATAACTGGCATAAGATGTTGAAGCCCTCCTATTTCAATTGATTTTGCACTTATTGCTAAAATTAGATAGTGGAACTTTGTGTTATATCTTTTGAGTCATTTAAATAGGAATGTAGTTAAAGGTAACAGATAGATAGATGGAAATGAACTTTTTTTTAGGTTTTTAGGAGGTGCCAGTACAAATTTGAAATTTTCCATGGCTTTACTGAATGATACTATTTATTGTGGTTGCCTTTGATGAGTTTTCATGAATTATTGACCCACTCAGGTATTTTCATGCATTCAAAGTGTAATTTGTCTTAGTCAATTTTGCTCTTTACAGGTTTAAACAGCAGATATCACTTCAAATGCAGTAAGATGTCAGAATTAAAACTCTCACAAGAAGATGACTCTACACCACTTAATCAAGACACAGTTGCGGAGGAGGATGATAACCTTAGTGACATGGAATCCCATACGGGCAGTGAACGTGATGCAGTGTCCGAAGCAGGTTCGGAGACGCCCTCCATCTCAGACAAGTCCAGCCTCCGCAATTCCCGTTCTGCTTCCAATACCCCTACCAACACCAGATCAACACGAAGTAGAGATAACCCAGAATTTGCAGCCAAGCAGAAATCATTCATGGCAAAAGTTCAAGCAGCAACTGCTGGAATAGACACTGGAATGATGCGACCTGATACACCAGGCAAGAGGAAAAGAGACAGTAGTGCCTCCTCCACCCAGGGATCAACAAAGAAGAGAAAATCAGGCAAAGCAGATAATAATGGACAGGTGAGTACTCGTAAATGGATGTTATAGTTTGAATAAATGTACTTTTAATTGGTAGGTTATATTTAGGAATTATTTTTCTAGGGCAGCATTTGAGCTGAAAAAACTTACTTTTTGGACTTTTTAATAGCTCTAAACAGTAACAAATTTAGTTGGCTGTCATTGTTGGTTAGGTCATGAGAGTGGTCGTTATCACTTTCATAAATGTGATGAATACATGTATGCTAAGTTTTCTTGTTCCCTCATGATTGTAAAGATATTTTTATGGGATCGGCATCACCCGTCAGAATACCATCAGGGTCAGAGAGCAAAAATCTTTCAATAAAAGTCAGTATGAAGAATCATCATATTTATCTCGGTAGTTGGCTGATGTTCCTTAAAATTTCTGCATTGGTGGCACAGATTTTTGTAAAGTTCGATATCTAGATCATATAAGATTATTGAGCATACATAAGAATTGTTTTCGTGAATATGATTTGATGTTACTTGCCAAATTTGGTTAACTTCATTTGTGTTGTGAACTTTTCAAGTACAAATGACTGTTTGAAAGATTTTCCCTCCACAAGTGTCCTCTAGTTAACTGTCTGCAGTAATTTAGTGATTGGAACTTGGGAAAGGAGACTATGAACTAGTGGTTTAACTCAGAAAGGAGATTCTCTATAGTAAAGCTTGTGTGTTAATTAACTGAGTATTGCTGTTTGGCCATCAGATATTCCTATGGTTTATGTAGCATGCAGCTGGGATTTAGTAATTGTTGGTTTTAGATGAGCAGGTTAGAGGGAAGCATTTTGTTTATGGGATATGTTTGACTAGTTTTGGGAACTCGTGTCGATTCCCATAGTCAGGGCTCTTTAACGGTAGGGTGAGGGCTGGTGAGGTACACTTCGAAGGGTTTTAGCCTGTATAAGGGTTTTGAATTACTAGACATTTTTCAGAATGGTTTATTGCATCAGTACTCATGCTGTACTTGCTAGGTTTGCTTTTTCCAGCCCTCACTGGAATCAGATGGGATGTTGGTACTTAGAGGTGCTTTATATCATAAACAACTAGGATTAGCACCTGTTAAAAGTCCTTCGATGCAGTGGGGTTTGTATGGCTGCATTTAGATTGAAAGACACAATTTATCATTATTTAGAGATGCTTTAACATGCAAATGCACTTAGCACCAAGAAGAAATCTCAATATGTCATTTACCAACATAACAAGATAGGGGAAGGTATTACCGTGGTATGCAAACTTGTACACCACACAAAAATTAACTGGCTTATGCAATGAAAGGTTTTATAGAAATATTAGTTCATGGTTAAGGATGTTCAAAAGAAAAAGTGAATGAATTAAGGTATGTCTTTTCCCTAAGGTTTCGTATATCTATATGGATGAAGCCATAAGAAATTTTATTGCAAGGGATGTGGGTACAGGAATAATGTGGAATATTAGCATGTCATGTAATGATAATGACAATTAATCATAATGATGGTGATGATTTTTCTTACTAGTTCATCGTTTCCTTCGTAGTGAGTTAATGCCATGAACAGACAAGAATGGCCTTATTTATTCACATCAACTCTTTAGATGCTGTGTATGATACACCAAAGCCAGTTACTATCAACGGCCAGTCCTTTGAGACCTTTCTGTGATTTTCCTTGACCACTTCATATACCTTGGTTCAGTCCATATGCTGCTTACCACCCTCTGTATTCTATATCACTTGTATCCCTTACACGTGTCTCACGTTCCGACATGTCCAGGCTGTAACCCAGATTCTCTTTCATTCCATCCTTCTGTCTCCTCCTCCTCAGTGCTCCCTCCACTTATGTCATGTATATCCTGTAAGTCAGTCTCTCTCTTCATTCATCATGTGAATGTGGGAAGCATAAAAGTATTGTACCTACATATATTTATGCATGAGTTAAGGCTCACAGAAGCTAAGTTTCTTGATTTTATGAGAATGCTGTTGTGTTTCTTCCAGCTTATTTTATCAGTCAGAATGACTGAGAAGCTTGATGGGGTGAACTTCCTGGAAATAGGGCCTGAGGAGAAAGTTAGGGATGGAACATGATTTAAGGCAAGACTGGTGTGTATTATTAGTATTATTATGAATGGTGGTGGTCAGGTCTAATTTAGAGGTTGTTAAGGATGACCTGGAGAGTTATTAATGAGGAAAGGGAAGGGTCCCATCATTGTGCCTTGTGGGACACCACTACTTTGGGGATGGAAGAGTACAGTTTGGTGACTCTCACTGAGGAAGTAGAATTCATGAATTGAGACTTCTCTGCAGTGTAGTTTTGATAGTTTTACTAATAAGTGTTTTGGTTGACTAAGTCAGAAGCACTGGTAAAGTCAATGAAGTTTAGAGCCACATAGGTTGCAATAGACAATGTCTTGGAAGCTGACAAGGTAGTGGTTGGTAAAGGACTTCTTATTACCTGATTGTTAAGTCATTGGAACTTGTAATACCTGGATAAGTCCAGTTAAGTATGGATATTTCACAAAGTTAGCTGGGAATGGTGGTGTTGGCAGTGTGTTGTAACTTACTGAGAGTTTGTTTACTTACTAATGGAGATACTTATGAAGTCTCTAAATCATCAAAGCATTTTGACTCATGAAAGAAGACAGTGATGATGGTGCATAGTGGATTTAGCTTGTTCAAGGAAGACCTTCCTGTACCGTTGCATAAGTGAGTAGGTGGATTTAATTAAGCACTTTACCTCAAAGCTGTGTAGCCATCTGGTTGTATGTAGTACTTATTTGGAATATTGAGGTTGGAAGGTATGCTGAGAAGTATCAGGGGTCAAGAGTGGGGAGTCCTTTGAAGTTGGTGATAAAGTGGACATAAAGTTGAACTGCTTTGTTATTGAAGAGGTGATTGATGCAGGAAAATGGGGTAGTTTTCTTGTTCAGACTGCCCTCTGCTTTGTTACCCATACTGTTGGCTGTTTTTAGACTGTTTTAGGTGTTGCAGTTTAGTAGGGGAATGGGATTTCTTCTCATCACATAGGCAAATTTGTGTGTACCTTGTTACAGAGGGCCTTGTAGAAGTCATTGTTTTTGAGGTAGAATGACTTGTCGTACTCATGCATTATTCTCATTGGGAATTCTGATCAAGGCCTTGTCAGCTAGGGTAAGTCTAACAGATTTCTCAGGGAAGGAGTAATTGTGGGCTTCTGGGATGATACTGATGTAAGTGTTCCTTTTAGTGTTCTAAGTCATGTTTAGCAATTCAGTCCAAGGATACCGAACAGTCTACTGTCCAAAGTGATATGTCGTTGGAATGGTAGACCTTCAGTCCAGGGATACCAAACAGTCTACTGTCCAAAATAATGTATTGTTGGAATGGTAACATGTGTATATTTTGACATTCAAACTCAGATACTGGGTCATCATTGTAGTTAGGGGCCATAAAGCCGAAACATTTATTGCAGCCAATAGGTGGCACCATTTCTGGGTGTTGGTACTGATCTGCCATGTTGGTTAGATTAAGGTCAAGTGTTCTTGTGTTTGGGGAAAATCTGCAACTTATGTTAGTAACAGTTGCTTGTGTATATTTATGGTGTCAGTTTCATTTGAATTCCCACACAACACCAGCTTTGCATATTGATACCTAGTACTGAGGTTATGATAAGATGGTTTACCGTTGCATCTCCACAGGGGAAGCAGGGCATGCATGGCTCCTTTTTCTGTTACAGCTACATGCCTGGTAGGGTTTTCAGGCCCCCTTCCCTTGCCGACACCTGTGACATGCAGGGAATACTTGGGAAGTATTCTTTCTCCCTTATCCCTGACAAGGAGAAATAGAAAATGTTTTGAAATTAGGTTAGTAGTTTAAGAAAAACAAGAGAACAAAAGGGAACATCAATGATGAGGAAAAATTGGGAGTAGTAACAGGCAGAGATGAATTGAAGAGGATTAGAAGGATTGTTAGATGCATTTAATGATTGAATAGCAGATGTAGGGTATTTGCATCAGAGTGGTATGGTTAGTGAGAGTCATGGCAAGGGGTTTGGTGGAAAGGAAAGAGATGACATAATGCTTTGCTTAAATGTGGCAATAAGGCTGGATTGGATGGATTTTGCAGTTGAATTTCTTAAGAAAAGGGGTAAGTGCGTTGTTGACTGGCTAGTTAGGATTTTATGGGATTTTGGGGAAGTGCTTGAGGGTTGGTGAGATGCCTTAATAGTGCATTTGTGTAAATGCAAATGTTTGAATCACAGTGGTATGTTTGTTGAGTTTGCATATCTAGTAAGTTGTATGGGAGAGTGGTGGCATGAACAGAGCATCAGATTGGGGAGGAACAATGGGATTTCAGGAATGGCAAAGGATGTTTTGATAAGAAATGATTCAAGAAAACAGAAGGATTTGTATTTGGCATTTGTAGATCTGGAGAAAGCATGTGATAGGGATGACAAAGGTGCTCTGTGAAAGGTGTTGCAGATATATGGTTTGGAAGTAAAGCTTTTAGAAGCTGTGAGGAGTTTTTATCAAGTGTGGAAGGCATGTGGGAATAGGCATCAGATGTTTGGATAGATAGCTAGGCAGGATGGCATGTGTGTGAGTAGATTGAAAGGAAGGTGAAGGTGGGTCTAAGGCATAGGTGTGTGATGCCGCTGTGGCTTTCAGTCTGTGTATGGATGAGATGGTGAGGGAAGTGCTTGGGAAAGGAGTTGGTTTTTGTTTGCTGATGATGCAGTGCTTGTGGCAGATTGAATTGATAAGCTGCAGGAATTGGTTTCTGTGTTAAGAAGTGTTTGTGAAAGGAGAAAGTTGTTATTGAATTTTTATGGTCTTACAAGTGTACATTGTAAGAAGGGGTGACATGAATAAATGACAACTGTGTTGAAGATAAGGAAATTTAGTCCTGGAAAGAAAACTGTAGTATTGCATTGTTGAGAATTCCAAGTTTTTTAGAGGACTGAAATGAGTGTGTATAAAGATGAGGAAGATTCTGTGTGGGTTAGGGAAGGGGTGAAAAGGGTACTTTATTTAGGCTGAGGATACAGATAAAGTGTTGGCTGTATGGTGGATGTATGTATTCAGTATACTCTCCTTAGTTTGGTTTTCCTTTCCGACCTGCTTTCATAAAAAATTTGTTATAGGAAAAATAAGGTTTGTAGCATGAGTTAGAATGTTATGCAACCCTAGAACCTCCTTTATTTGGCTCATTCCGTTTGGAGGCTACTCTCCACTTGATGTCAGGGTAAGGTGGTTTCCTTCTGGGGTGGAAAGGCCTTTGATGATACTTCATTCCTTTTTGTTCACTGATGATGACAATACACAGACTATTGAATGACTTGTTTGGGGTAGTCCCACAAGCAGGGAGTGTTTGGGAATCCTCATAACATATATTGGTTCATATGGTATTTAGAAACTTGAGTTCTTATTATTTGGTTGCTGAAAATATTTCTTCATTCAATCCAGTAACCCAGAAGCTTGCAGAATAATGCATTCATTGGATGTCATTGGTACAAATGAGACCACAAATCATTAGGATGTACAAAACATCTTATATTTTCTGTGCTCAGGGAAGTGCCAGTATGAATGACTAATTCTCATTTTCCAGTTTGAAGATCTGGGTTTCAGTCCTTTAGTTGACATAGTTTGTTGATTGATTCTAGTTGTTTGCTTAAGGCTTGATTGTTGCTATTTCAAAAACTTGCAGACCACCAAGTACTTTATTATTGAGGTTGGTACTCAGCATAACTGTGGAGTTTACTCATCATTTAAGTTCATAAAGTTGTTTTACAATCCATAGAAATTTCTTTAGTCTTTAGTTTATCATGATTGATAAGAACAAAAATATTAAATTTTGATAAGAAAAGAGGGAATTGTTTCCTGGCCAGCATGAAACAATATAATTGATTTAGATGCCATATCTCTTTGTTATTGCTGAATCTGTCATATGTCTTGACAGAGTTCCAGATACATTGGTTCATTATATTGCAAGTAGCCTCCCAGTTGTCTGAATGGAAGTACAAGTTTGAGGAAAATGATTTACATTGTACTGGGTTTTCAGAGATAACATACACTTCTGGTCTGGGAGCCATAGTATCTACGCCAGGTGGTCTCTGTATTAATTATTCTGTCTCAGATGAAGGTGTAAGGTGTCGTGTGATCCTTGTGTTAGATCTCGATGACCAGAAAGACACTTACTGACATTCAAATTTGAGCCAGAATAGAGAAAGAATGGTGTGGGAGGACCATTGGTTACATGAATTGGGAAGATTTATTTTTATGAAAACAGTTGAAAGGTGCAGTGTCTTGTGTGCATACAAAACATAGCTCTTTCAAAAGAATACAGCATAACGTGACATGACTTTGCACAAAGCAGTGCATGACTAGTACAAGGAAATTCAAAAGCAGGTAGCTATTTTGAAGGATGTGAAAAATAGACATTGGAAACAGCAGTATGGTTTAACCAATCTTGGAAGATCTTAAACTGCAATTTGTATTGCATCAAATGAATTCTCACTGACCCTTGTGAAAAATAACAAATAATTTAGAGATGGGGGATTTGTGAAACTGTGCAATGAGGATGACAAAATGACAAAAAGTTGTGAAAGTTTATTACTTTCTCCTGTTTGGATAGAAAGGAAATTGATAGAAATGAATGTGCTTCTTCCTAGCTGAAGTGTATCATGAAAAAAGTTAATACATTGGTTATCATAAGTTATGGAAGAAAGCACAGATATGAGAGACATTGTCAGTAAGTGATCTCGTTTCATAGTGATGAAAAACACTTCTCACTCTATGAAAACACTAAAGATGAAATCTGTGGATGGTACAAATTTCTTGTACATTTATGCAACATTTCTCTCTGTTTTTAATGAGTATGGAGACTTTCAGAAGTGTTCCTGAATTATCAGTGGTGCATAAGTAAGAAAATAGAATGATTAGTATCACCTGTCCCTTCATTATTCACAAGAAAGTATTTTGTGGGAAGTTTTTGAAGGTGAATGACATCATGGGTAATGCTGTTAACAGTAAGCATCATAAGAGGTAGTAACAAAGTTCAGATATGAAATGCATGTGTTTATTAGAAATTGGTGCTAAATTTAGTGATATAAAGTTTCACTCAAAATTAAGTGACTGAATGCAAGAAAATTTCTTCATAATTCTTTTTTTCACCATGGAAAAAAATCCTCCACTATCCCCCAAGTAAGCAGATTTCCAACCCACAGTAATACCACCATCAACTGCATAATATAACCTTTTCTTCCTGATATTCTTGACAGATATGACTGCTCATTCGAATATGCTGACTGTCAGACTGAAAGGGAGGCAGCAGAATGTTTCCCTACTGGTGGGACTTATTGAAGCTTTCTGAAGAAAACTACATCTATTTAGTATGGATGTCTTGAAGAATGATCTTTAGTCACTTTTCTTCCAGTTGCATGGCAGACTTTTCATCCTTTGCAGAAAAATAAGTTAAAAAGCTTCTACTGAGTCTGTAGAAAGATTTCGACTTTGGCAGTTTAAAGCCAAGTCCTGAATTATATAACAACCCAATGGAAATTACAGTTGAAACAGTCATCAAGGCTAGGGCACAGAGCTCACTTGAGGAAAACCTCATTGTAAGGAATATGTTGTGTGAGTTACGTGTTATCAAGCGTTATGTATGACAAGGAGATGTTGTATGTTTGTAGACAAAATGCCAGAAGTCCTCATGTGGGTGAGGTAGAAAAAAGACAGCTACATGAGTCAGAGTAGTGCTACTTGACAACCACTGAAGTGCTGGCTGACTACACAGCTATCACTAACCCTCCTGATATCAGGGTGGGTAGAACCAGTAAAATATACCCTGGTTGAAGGCTGCCTACCAACTGCTACATATGTATATGTACATATATACATACATACATACATATATATGCACATTATATATAGTGTCTGCCAATGAAGTTGATGCAAGGGGACTGCAGCACATCCATCAAGGATAAACATGAAATAAAACCATGAGAACGGTGTATTCACCACCAACTAGTACACTGTTGGTTCCCTTTTCTTCTTTACACATTCTAGAAATGACCAGGAACTGAATCAGTAAGGTTCTGAAGTCATTTAGGGTCCATCTTTGCCCATATTTCATGAATGGCCACCTCCAGCTTAGGCAGCAACAAAGTATCCCTGTTATGTAATTTCGTTTTCACAAGTGCCCTTAGGTTTACTATTGGATTTAAATCCAGTAAATTTCTGGACTAGTCTCTGAATAAATGCTGTACATAGTCCTTGAGCCAATGAGTGACAAGTTTGGCAGTGTGGCAGGGAGCCCCATCCTGCATGAGTGCTTTGGCCTTGCACTTTTTGAACAAATCTGGAAGATGGTCATGCAGTAGTTTGAAGTAATTATGTCAGTTCATAGCTTCATCTTGTGGTAACACTACAAGATCCCCTACACCATAACCGAAACTTCCCTGCACCATAAGTGAAGCAGGGAACTTTACAGTTTTTGCAGTGTATATGAAGTCTAATGGGTTATAGCCTGGTTGCCTATACACATGCTTACCATGCCCATATGTCACAGAAGAAGTGGATTTTTCATTTCATAAGACGTCTTGTAAAAGTGGACGCATTTCTTCTGGTGCCTACAGTCTCCAGTACCTTAGGTCCTCATGTAAGCAGCACGACATTGTCTATACCAACACATCACTGAGCAGTCTAGTAATTTTTTCTTTTCATTTTTTTGCACTCAAGTATGTATCTGCATCCACTTGACATTCAAGAATTGAAAACATTCAGAGTGTATGGAGTGGTTTTTCTGACCTTCCAAGGGCATTTCTCATGGGTCAGTGTTGCAGCTATCATAAAATTTTGTCACCTGTCTCAAGCTCACATCAGTAATATTACAAATTTCCCTAAGCGGTTTATTTTCCATATAAAGTGCAACAATAGAACCTATTTTATCACTTGTGAGATGATTATATCCAACCATAGTAGGTGATAGAGGTACGAAAAGGGAAAAAACAATGAAAATCCAGGGCATAAGTGGGGGGCACAACAGAACACTCCCACCTTCTACAACTGATAAACTGCCACTGAGGTGGGGGTCATATAGTATGTTGGCATGTCACATAGTTATCAGTGCTCACTGTAAGTCACCAATGTCACTAGTTGACACCAACACTATTTTAGGTGGGGTAATGTGATTTATGTCAATATGATTGGTGCCAGCCTGCTCATGCCAACTTCATTGGCAGGTACTGGAGACCAGTTGGAGATGGAAGGATGGAGTGAAAAAGATTTTGAATGGTTGGGGCCTGAATATGCAGTAGGGTGAAAGGCGTATGGGGAATAGAGTGAATTGGAATGATGTGGTATACCAGGGTTAATGTTCCATCAGTGGACT
>JAUUDZ010431043.1:0-13688 GCA_032361705.1 Panulirus versicolor
ATTGACAGCACATCGACCCTGGTATACCACACTCTTCCAATTCACTCTATTCCTTGCATGCCTTTAACCCCTCTGTGTATGTTCAGGCCCTGATCGCTCAAAATCTTTTTCACTCCATTCTTCCACTTCCAATTTGGTCTCCTGCTCCTCCTTGTTCCCTCCACCTCCGACACATATATTCTCTTTGTCAATCTTTTCTCACTCATTCTCTCCATGTATCCAAACCATGTCATTACACTCTCTTCTGCTCTCTCAACCACACCCTTTTTATTTCAACACATCTCTTTTACCCTTTCATTACTTACTCGATCAAACCACCTCACACAACATGTTGTCCTCAAACATTTTATTTCTGACACATCCATCCTCCTCCATACAGTCCTATCTATTGCCCATGCCTCGCAACCATATAACATTATTTGAACTACTATTCCTTCAAACATACCCATTTTTGCTCTTCGAGATAATGTTCTCTTATTCCACACATTGTTTATCACTCCCAGAACCTTCGCCCCCTCCCCCACTCTGTGACTCACTTCTACTTCCATTGTTCCATTCACTGCTAAGTTCACTCCCAGATATCTAAAACACTTCACTTCCTCCAATTTTTCTCCATTCATACTTACATCACAATTAACTTGACTTCAGCATCACTGAGATGTTAAAAACAAAATAAAAACTTTCAATATAAGCTGATGTATTTTGATTATCCAAAATGATGCTTAGAAAATATAATATTGCAATTGACAAAGATGTTATGTCACTGCATTGCAGCAACTAACATTTTTTATTAGTGAACGAAAACAACACAAAGTTTTTCCTGCTACACACATCTGAGAGTACTGACATGAACGTAATTCTATAAACAGTAAAGATATTAGTTATAATAATCATATGAAAAAGGATGTCTTTTTATTTAAAATTGTAGTCTATTACATGGCAGAATTCATCACTGTTCGTTGAGAAATTATTGTTACAGATTGTGCAACGTAAGAATTTTCTCCTTTGTTCTATAACTTTGCCACATACACAATAACATTGTGTTCCTCCTGGAATATATTCATGCTGTGATTTTTTATTTGCTATTATTAAAGTCTGTTTTTTTCTCACTAGTATTTACTCCTTACTTGGGAAATTAAGACAAGAATTATACATGAAGCAGTAAAGTGTCAAAAAGTGTTATGTTTTTGAGGTGGATTGTCTGTAATTTGGACATAAGAACACACTTTAGGTATCAGTCCAAAACTGTGACATATCTTGTATGTTAGGAATTAAAAATTTAGGTGTGTTTTGCAATTTTTCAGCAGTAAATATGCCAATATGCCAACTTCAGATACCCCTGCTTTAATATCTCTACTCTGAGCTTCTTGGAAGTGTTTAGGAGCTGTGGTGGACCGACAAGATGAATGTAATGGGAGTCACATAAAGAGGCTATAGTGACAATAATGAAAATTGATGAGAATGAGATGAGATAAAAGTTTGTTTGCAGATGATAAAGTGTGGTTGGTTGAATTAGAAAAAGACATAAAAGTTGATGTGTGGAAGTATGTAGGAAAAGGATTTTGAAAATGAAGAAACACTTGTTTTAAGAGATGGGTAGGCTAAGTGCAATATCAGATTAAATGGAGAGACATTAGAAGTTGTTTAAATGGAGAGACATTAGAAGTTGTTAAGTGAGGTTTTTGAGAGATGCAATCAGAAAGGGTAATTGTGGGAAAGCTGAAGTTAAGAGTAGGATCATGTAAGGGAGGGGAATTTAAAGTTCTTTGAAATCCTTGGGAAATGGGAATAATGTAAAGGTAGTGTGCAGAAAGCTTGTATGGCATATTGTTTATCACTTTTTTTGATATGGGTATGTGAAACATTAGTTTTTCATTGGCTGAAATGGGTGAAAAATAAAAGCAGTAAAGATGTACAACTTGCGTGTTATTGTTAGAATCAGGAGAACAGAATAAAGACTGAAGGTATGAGAAAGACATATTGCAAAGACATGAGTGATAGCCTTGTAAAGATGGTATGGTCATGCAGAACACATGGTCGATGAAAGACTGAAGAAGATACAAATATCTAGTATGGGTGAAGTTACAGGAAGAGGCAAACCTCTTAGTAAATAGACAGATGCAGTGAGTAAATTGTGAAAGGCTAAAAGTATTTCAGGTAAGAAGGATTGTAGGGAAATTATTATGTTCATATGCAATGGAATTTTTTTTTGTATGTGAAGGTTAGGTGTGAATATCCAACCTATGTAAAGTGGAGTGGAGTTAAAAGTAACAGATTGATGAAGATAAGCACAGACAGGCAAAATGAATTTATTATCAATATTAGTATGATTTTATTACAACTTAGCTGTGAGTTTTTTGAAAAGTGTCTGATTTTCTTTGTGCTCTAAAAGTTGAAGTTCTTCATTAAGGTTTCTTGAACATGAATCAGATGTGCATCCCCTACAGGTGGGGCTGGTCTATGACCCTCAGAAGAGTGGAATGAGAGGAACGCTTGGAATTGGAAGGAGCCACACCACTGCCAGGAAGATGCATCAGTGTCCATGCTGTCTCTACACAACTATCAATCACTCACATTTACGAGAACATTATAGAACCCACACTGGGGAGAAGCCCTTTGCATGTACACATTGCACATACCAGTCAGCAACTAAAAGAGATTTAAAAAAGCATGTTCGTACTCACACAGGAGAAAAGCCATTTTCATGCCCTCTCTGCTTGTATCGATCAGCCACCAGTAGTGATTTAAGGAAGCATACACGCACTCATGATAGATCAAAACTGCTGGCAGTGTCCCTGCCTGTAACACCTGAAAAAAATTAGATAACTTGCAGGAATTAGATAAACACAAATTACTGATAAAAGTTTATGTGGGTATTGTATATGTATCCAACAGTTTTTCTGGCGGCTGTTATTTCAATCATTTAGATCTTTTAAGGTGATGTGAAATTTACAGTGTTTGAAATAAGATCATTGTATAATAGTGGGATCTTATAACAAAAAAAAAAATCTAGCCTTGTCAGTTTTATTTTCCCATTGGGTCACTTTCTTTAATTTCTTCCCCTAGCATTTGATTTAAAAGCTGCATTGTCTTGCCCAGATTATTGAAGTCACATAGATTAACTTTAGCCTTCATTGGAAGTGTTTGCTTACTGGTGATAAATGATGTTGGTAAGACAATCTATTTAGTAAGTTTTCCCTTACTGAAGGATTCATGCAAAATGAAGAACTGGTAGGAGCTTATAAGAAATGATATTAAAAGTGATGAATTCTGTATATCTAGTTATGTTGTTATTTGTTTTGTCTCAAAAGGTAGAGCAAGATGGATAGCTGTGTTTCATTTATTGAGAACAAGCTAAGTCGTGTTTTCAGGTGTAATTAATTTTCTGTTTGGAAGCATTTACTTTGACAAGACAGTGATAGAATGCTTATTTTTTTGTAGATATTTTGTGATTCTGATTATGGGTTGCAATGATGGATTATTTGAATTTTATAGAACTGTATCCTACAGGTTATTCACAACAATGTCTCTGATTCATAACAGTATTTTCATTAAAGAATTTTTAACTAAAGATTTATGAATGTTATAGGTAAATACATGTAGCATATATCAGGCACGTAGAAGTCATTTATTTTTCACAGAATGTCATTTTCAAAGTTGAAATATGAACGTTTTGGATTATAGAATCTCAGAAAAATTCTCACTAACATTAAAACTTTTTACAGAATACTTCATATCAAGTCAGTAGTCTACTTGTTTTATACGTCTTTCTGTCTTTGTGTGAAAACAAATAGCTTTGATCTACTTCTGAGTGGTGAGCTCATGTAGCTTTCATGAGAAAACTTTTGAGGGATGACCTGTTAGGATAAGCTAAATTCTTAAGTTTATGTCACACATATGTTGTAGGTTAGATATTCTTAGCTTCATGGAATGCAGCCAACAGCTCTTGAGGAACTTCTTAAGTACATCAATTTAGACTGCTCTGTGAAAAACAGAGACTGAGTGGTCTGTTTTACATATGTTTTCTTTGTTGCTCTGTATATTTTTTTTAGTTAAATCTGAGTCAGATCAGAAGTTGATTTATGGGATTGGCAGTTGTTACACTGTATACATGATTCATCTTTGTCTTTTAGTTGATGCACAGTTATCTAATTTTACAGTTTGAGGAGGGAGTCCTCTCTCTTCAACTGTCTTTAATCATCATACGGCTTATTCCAATGTTCATATCTTTTCTAACATATTTCTCATTAATTTTTTCTTCAATGCTATGACCAATTGTTATCTTTCTTTACTGATTTCAAAGTATTCAATAAAAGATGCCAAAAGCAATGAAACTTTGAGATGTGCAGTGGCAAAGATATAGATGGCATTCCATTCAGGAACCATTTGCATGATATAAGAGAGTGAAAAAGGAGGAACAAAGAAACTATGAAGAATTTTTGTGGACAAGGTGGGAGAAAATATCTAACCTTTCCATAACTTAATCAGAGTCAATTGTCAGTTTAAGAGTTGCTAGTCTGGCTAAGGGATAGAAAGGGAAGAACTACAGAGGATGATGAAAGGGTATGTGAGGAACATAATGATAAGTTCAAAAACTTTTTTTGCTATGGAAGAAATTATAGCCCCAGTACCAGTGAGATGGAATGGAGAGGAAGTTTTAGAAATCACCAAGATGTCTCAAAATGACATTTAAGTGAATACCTAAAATTCTTAACCTATACAAGGCTAATAGTCTTGACTGAAATTTCACTAAATATGCTGAAGTTGTGTGCAGATAGGGTAGAAAAACTTCGCAAAATACTGTTCAAGATGATACTGGAGAGAGCAGAGTGCCGAGTGAATGGAAAAGGGCAAACATCTTACCTACCTAAAAGGAAAATGAGATTTTGGAAACAGCTGCTGAACTACGGACCAGTCTCACCATTGAGTATGGTCCATAAGATTCTTTAAACAATAATTAGAAAGTAAAGTGATGATTTTTTTTACAGAGGAAAGAATATTCCCCAAATATTCCCCACATGTTGTAGAAGGCGACTAAAGGGGGCGGGAGCAGGGGGCTGCAAACGCACCTTCCTTGTATTCAAATTTCTAAAAAGAGACACAGAAGAAGGAGTCAAGTGGGGAGTGCTCATCCTCCTCTAAGGCTCAGATTGGGATGTCTGAATGTGTGTGGATGTAAGGAAGATGAGAAGAAAGGAGAGATAGGTAGCATGTTTAGGAAAGAAACCTGGATTTTTTTTGGCTCTGAGTGAAACGAAACTCAAGGGTAAAGGGAAAGAGTATTTTTGGAAAGCCTTGGGAGTAGTCGGGGGATGGTGAAAGGACAAGAGCTAAGGAAGGAGTAGCACTACTCCTGATGCAGGAGTTGAGGGAGTATGTGATAGAGTGTAAGAAAGTAAATTCTAGACTGATGTGGGTAAAACTGAAAGCGAATGTAGAGAGATGGGCGATTATTGGTGCCTATGCACCTGGTCATGAGAAGAAAGATCATGAGAGGCAAGTGTTCTGAGAGCCGCTGAGTGAGTGTGTTAGTAGCTTTGATGCCCGAGACCGGGTTATAGTGATGGGTGATTTAAATGTGAAGGTGAGTAATATGGCAGTTGAGGGTATGATTGGTGTGCATGGGGTGTTCAGTGTTGTAAATAGAAATGGTGAAGAGCTTGTGGATTTGTGTGCTGAAAAAAATTGATGATTGGGAATACCTGGTTTATAAAGAGAGATATACATAAGTATACGTATGTGAGTAGGAGAGATGGTCAAAAGGCATTATTGCAATACATGTTAATTGATGGGCGCGTAAAAGGGAGACTTTGGAATGCTAATGTGCTGAGAGGGGCAGCTGGAGGGATGTCTGATCATTATCTTGTGGAGGCGAAGGTGAAGATTTGTAGAGGTTTTCAAAAAAGAAGAGAATGTTGGAGAGAAGAGAGTGGTGAGGGTAAGTGAGCTTGGAAAGGAAACTTGCGTGAGGAAGTACCAGGAGAGATAGAGTGTCAAATGGCAAAAAGTGAGAGCGAATGACATGAGGGGAGTAGGTGAGGAATGGGATGTATTTAGGGAAGTAGTGATAGCATGTGCAATAGATGCATTTGGCATGAGAAAGGTGGGAGATGGGGGTTAGAGAGGGTAGTGAGTGGTGGGATGAAGAAGTAAAGTTGTTAGTGAAAGAGAAAAGAGAGGCATTTGGACAATACTTGCAGTTGGTTCTTATATAATGCATGAATTGTAAATCATATTTAGAAAACTATAAAAGATATGAGGGGAGCACTAATAATCTTCGATTGAAAACCTTCAACATATAATTGATACAATGATGGATAACTTGTAATTTTCATATATCTATTTCACAGTTCTCATCAGTAGTTTCTTACCTAATGCAGTGAATTAATTATAATTACTCCACACACTCAGCAAAATTTAGAAAATGGATAAAACAAATGTAAGTCTTACCAAGCAATGGTAATCATCTTTAGTGTGAAAGGTTCGACACATAATAGATAAATGATAAGGATAATTGTATTTTTCATGTTTTATCCCAATAATTCTCTACTGTAGGTTCTTCCCTAATGCATAAATCAATAAAATAAATAATCATTTACTGGGGATGCAGCACAAATGTGACTGGAGGATATAACAAAAAACTGCTATGGGGGATGGTGAGAAAGGAGGGTTATGAAGTACTGGTTTGGTGCTGGGCTGGCAGATGGTTGAAATACACTGGCCACTGAGACACTTTATGCTAGCAGTTTACAATAATTTAAAATGCTACCTTGATGGGGCCCAATGAGTGTAGAACTCTTTCTCTATTGTTTATCTAGCTATCTATAAATCTGATGCCTGTTCCTATGTGGAACTCCCTTAAGGGGGTGGCCATGGCAACAGAGTCTCCATGACTATTGAACTCTGGAGCCACTTCTCAGCATTTATGGCCTCTCATTCTTAACAGGCCACTGGCAGTGGCTCCTACCTAATGTTCCTACTGACTACTTTTACCTAATGCTCCTGCCTAGTGTTCCTACCTACTACTTCTATTTTTTTTTTTTTCTTTTAGGCATCCTGCCTAAGTGTTCCTACCTACTACTTCTATCTACCGCTCTTACCATTTTGCCAAAAGGCAGGGCTAGTGCAAAACACTCACTGCAGAAAAATCTAGAGTATGAAGGCTGAGTTGTGCAAGTTAGTTGTCTTCAAGTTATGTGTGACAAGGAGAGATTGTATGTTTGTGGACAGAATGCCAGCAATGCATATGTGGATGAGGCACAAAGAAATGACAACTACCTGGGTCAAATAGCACAGATTGAAAACCAATGAAATGCTGGCTCACTATGCAGCTGTCAGTGACCCTCCCGATACCCAGGCAGGTAATATACCTCCCTGATCAGTGACTGCCTACCAACTATTACCTATTAATAAGTAATTACATATTCAGAAATAAAGCAAGAGAAAATAGGTTAAAATAATACGTCTTACCTGGCCTTAGCAATCATTTGCACCTGCCCAGCTGGCCACGTGAATTCAAGAGTTTTGAGAGCATTCTTAAATAATGGGGGCAATTTAGGTAGGCATGAAATAGGAAAATTAAGTTAAAAATGTGCAAAATAACACAACTTCACTGTACCCCTATTTCCCTCCACTTCTAACATGAAGATCCTCTTAGTCTTTGCTCATCCTGTCTAATCTGTTTCAGCACACCCCACTCGGCTCTCTCAATCAGACTGTGCTTACTACATCTATCACTTACACTACTATTCCTTACACAATTAACCCACGTAACACCAAATATCATCATCAAATATTTCATTTCCAACACATCTACCCTCTTCCTTTCTTTTGCATTCTAAGCATTAGCCTCACATCCAAACAACAATGTTGTAACTATCATATCTTCAAACATACCCATCATCATGTCATGTATTAAATGTAGTGATTACAATATGGTACATATGAGACATACTGTACCAACAGCAAGTGCAGAATTTTATAACTAGCTCACCTGTTACAGTCTTGACGGTGACATTTTTGGGGTGTGATTGGTCAGATGGTTGATAGAGGGCATGGTATACCCGGCCAAAAGTGCCCTCCTGCGCCATCTCCAACAATTGCAAAGATTCCCTTGCTACTCTCAAACCAGTCAGCTTAGCTGATATATCACCTGTAGGTGTAATCAATAGTTACAATATTATTAAAGATATTCTTTTGGTTTATATTTGATATTTTGGATCAAGTGACAGCAGTTGCAATAACATCTCTTTCCTTCATCATATTGAGCAACAGATCCTTCAACAGACCATGGGGAAGGTTAATGAGAACCAGAAGTGGAAAAAAATGCAGGTTATGAAATATGAAAAATCAATTCTTATTGTAAGCAGAGCCCTATGGGCATCTAATGGCATTTACTCAGTAGAGGATTAAAACACTTAACCCACCAAATACTGTTAATGTGTATGCATGAGGAGTCAGTCTCTTCCATTATGATATATCCTTCTTCCCTTGAACAGCTACGCAGCAGAATTTTCTTCTTTTCATCTTTCCCTCTTCTTATAACCTTCCTACCTACAGAGTTGGGGTTATGGCCACTTGCAAGCCCTTATGAATTTCTACTTTCTTTTCTCTCACTTCATTTCTTTCACCAGAGATGTTTTTTGACTAGGGCAGGTAATCAACTATTCATGCTGTATAGGGAAGGAGTTTATGCTCACCGAGCCCTATCTCTAGACCATTCTGTATGATAAAATTTCTTAAATTTCTGTATGTTGTCAGAATCAATGAGATATTCATTCACTTTATTCCATTCATCCATTGCTCATCCTATAAAAGTACTTTTTCACAACTTTCTTAACAAGTTTCCTACTTAATTTAAGCCATGTCATCTGGTTGTTCTATCCCTATATCTCTCAGAGAACTGTTCACTATCTCATGACAATCTGCTTTAAAAACTTACAGGTAGTGTGATTAGGTCACCCTTACCCTATTCTCTTCCAAGGTGGGCCTTCTCTAATTGCTCTCTATGCATCTTTTGGTGCAATGACCAAACTTGAGAAGCACATTCTATTTCTGACCTTATGTATGATGCAAACAGCTTGCTGGAAATTTCCTTATCCACAGACTCGAATCTAATTCTAATATATGCTTGTATACAGTTGGTCTCCTTAAATCATTCTCCCAAGGTGGGACTCTGTCAACAGGTTAAGGATGTTTGTGACTCACAAGTCCTTCTTGTGCAAATTCCTGTAGCTTATTTTCAATTAAATAATAATCATGTAGAGCCTTCTTTTGTTGTGACCCATCCTCATTACTTTATATCTACTTGGTTGAACTTCACGGTCACGATATATCTATATTGTTATCCATCAACTTAGCTATCTATGTAGTGGGTCCTACTGATTTATGGGATTGTTATGTTCTTGAAAGTGGTCTTGTAAATCAAATGGTGCAACTAATGGGATTAGGGGGTTTCATTATTAATAAGACAGTATCAAATATTATACCAGAGACAAAATACATAATACATATACCAGGAAATAAAAAAATACTATAATATACATTCATTCCATTCTGTCCTTAATTAAACTTAGGGAATATGAGGTCTTAGATGCACTAATTAATGTTCCATTCTTGGCACTCTCTTAGATCTTCTTTGCACTATCACAAATAGTCTGTCAAGTAGATTTACTATGTCCGATGGGAGCTTAATATCAGATGTTTGTTCAACAGTCTCATAACATTTGAGCACATTCAATTTTAATCATGATGGTGATGGCCTTATGCTTCTTGGCATCACTGCTACCAAAAGAACTTAAAAGATGCTTTGGTGGTATGATGTAGAGGTAAAACACAAGCAATATAAAGTAATCTACAGCACAAAATACTGTTGCACTCCATGACTATACTCTGTATCCACATCAAGCATGTTTGCACTTCTTGTACGGCACTGGTAATGCCACACAACTGTGCTGCCAGCCCAAACTTAGGCCCATATAAATTGAAAAAAGGTGTACATTGGACTGCGCACATTTTTCAAAAATGTCATGAATCAAATACACATATATCGAGAGGTCCCAGTAGATAGGCCCCTGACAACATTTCAAACTCTGACATAAAACACTTTGGCTCACTTGCAATCCAAGCACTTAAAAGATATCTTCAACCACTCCTGGCTTCACAACACCCTAACATTTGAAAACTTGCAATCATAATAGCAATCCTAAAGCCCCTCTTAACCACCAAACTCCCCCTCCTCCTACTGATCTGTGTCACTTCTGTCTTCAGTGTCCAAATTCTGTGAAAAACTGATCCACAACTAAATCAAGCCCTCTATCACCACACTGCACAAAATTCTCATACAGCATATCCTGGTGGACTGAACCAACCACAATCCCCATCTCGCACAATGCCAGTGGCAATGTACATTGACAAAACAATTGATACAGTCCCTTAACACATCCTTACACAAAACGTACTTGACACCACCTAGGGTTTCGATTTATCTTACCCTAAAAGATGTTATCAAACCATACTGAGAAGATTCTCATCTCTGAATATTACATATATCTCACTAATTCCCAGTACTAAGAACTATCAAGAAGAGAATTTTCACGAGATGCTGAAGTACCATAACTAGAAAAAAAAAATGAGAGTAACAAATATAGGACTTTTCACAAATCCAACTTAGATTATTATGAAGAAGCAACTGGTCTCCTTAAAGTGAATTAAGAGAGAACTTTAGCCTAAGTACTTTAAGTCCAGATAGGTTTATATCAAATCCTAGTGAAAATGGTTCTTTTAGGGCATTTTTGCAGGGAGGCAACAGTATTATGAGCTTTGTTTTCATGATGAAAAAGGGTAAAGAAGAATTCTAAACAGAAAACTTCCAAAAACCTAAGATGAATATAAATTTTCAAAGTCTGAAAGAGTTTCCATACTTATTGTTAATGTCTAAGGGAGAGGAATATCATGGAAATCTGTTAAGTGCTCTCCAAATCTCAGACTGAAAACTGAAAAAATCTGCATATGTCACACACACACACACAGACACATACACACCCACCTTGTCATACACTTACAATACAAAGGCAAGCAACAAGGTATTTTCCTTAGTAGCAAAGGGATCAACCTGAGAAGCCAGCCCTGATGAGAGGTTCTAACTGAAAGCACATCTCACCAGATATTCCTGTTTTTGTAGCTATTCATCATGACAGGGTGTCTTCCAATATCCTGTAAACTCCAAGAGAATGGAGGCTTAAAGAAACAGGGTGTCGTGACATTTGATGGTTGTTCTCTTTCCCTAGTTCTAAAAAAATACAAGGCAGTATTCACAATTTATGTTGTGGAAAACCCATTAATAAGATACCTTTCTCTGTAACATGAAGGCCAAAAGTTAAATCAAAGCCATGCAAGTCATGTTAAGTCATATGCAACCAGACAACAGCATAACAGAATGAACAGGTGAATGATAATGGTTACTGGCTTTCTCATGTCACCTCACCTCCATGCTATGATGTCATGGACCTAAGGAGGTTACTGTATGGTCAAGTCCCTGTAAATGAGCATCTATCAACATCTAATATATAACCATACAACTCTCCCTGGGAAGTGTTTCTGAGGGCTACTGGTGTAGGATGAGCATCAGCTTTTCTAAAGCTAAAAACTATAACTCTCCCAGAGTAGCATATCCACTGGGCCATTGGTGTCCCCCAACAGAAATCAACAGGTTTGGGAATCCTGTATCTCTCCTACAGAAATTCTACTGTAAGCCACATGCATGGGAAAACCACCACCCTCAGTAAGTATATCATCCTGAACCTTTTCTACAGCAGGGCCACTAAAGGGGGATAATCATCACCTACAGCTGAAAACCTTAACCCTTCCCAGAGAAATGCTAATATAAGCTACAGATGGGAGACAATCACCACTTCCCAAGAGTGTTATAAATTAAGAAACTTACTTTGTCTGGGGTCAGTGTATTGAGGCTCAGGACTGCCAGTGGTGGTAGTGGTTGTGGCAGTAGTTGTGTTGGTGGGCTGTGGTGATCGTCTCAATTCGCTAAGTGATGACTGGGATGTTTTCCTTGCACCACCAAAATCAGCACCATTACGTTGGTTGTTTGGTAGACTTTGGGAAAGGCCAATGTTACCAGCATGGCCTTGTGCTGTCCTACGATCAGTGGCTGCCTGTCTTCTGCAAGTAAATTTGGTACAATTTTCAAAGAATCCACACAAAATAAACCAATACTTCAAGAAGATGATGTTGAACAAAAATAGTATCATTTGCAGTCTGTAAAATTAGGCTATATATATCTGTGTAATTGGTTTATGGATAGGGTGGTGAGGGATGTGATTGCAAGAGTCTTGGAGAAAGACACAGATATGCAATACGCTGGAGATGGGCTGGGGATGATTCATTTGCTGTTTGCTGATGATACAGTGCTGGTGGCTGATTCAAGTGAGAAAATGCAGAAGCAGTTTAGAGTAAATATGAGTAAAAGCAAAGTTGTTAGTTTAGCAGTGAAAAGAGAGATGTCAGTGATAGTGTGAGTTTGAATGGAGAGAACTTAGAGGAAGTAAACTGTTTTACATACTTGGGAGTGGATATGGCAACAAATGGAACCATGAAAGCTGAAGTAAGCTATTGGGTAGATAAGGGGGTAAGGGTTTTGGGTGCACTGAGGAATGTATGAACAGAGTTCACTGTCTTGAAGGGCAAAGATAGGGTTTGTCTGATTGTACAATAGTCCCACTGGTATTATAGGGATGTGAGAAATGGTCTTTAGACAAAAATGTAATGGACAGGGTGAATGAGTTGGAAATGAAATTTGTGAGGAAAATATGTGGCGTAAGGAGGGTTGATTGAATAAGAAAAGGTGGGGTAAGAGAAAACCGAGTTAGTAGGAGAAATATGTATGAGAGAGGTGAGAAGTGTACTGAAATGATTTAGACACATGGAAAGGATGAGTAAGGATAGGATGACTAAAGGAGTATACATATCAGATGATGAAGGAACAAGGAAGAAGAAGAAACTAAGGAGTAGGTGGAAAGATGGAGCAAAAGATGCCATGAAAGGTCAGGTCATAAACATGTAGGAGTGTGAGAAGTTTGCATGGGATAGAACAAATTGGAACAATGTGGCCTGATTGTGAATAGATGGCTCTGGTTTTGAGGCACTATTCATGAAAGCTAGAGAGTGGATTTGACTAAATGATGTCATTTCTTTATCTGTTCCTCACACTATCAAGCTGACACAGGAAATGACAAATATATACAAAAAAATATCTTTTTACACTTAAAATAACTTTCTGTTGAAAATCAAAAAATTTTACAAACACACACATACACATACAGTCCTGAAAGAAAAAACTTGTGTTATAGGGCCCACACCAGTATCTTTTGCCCATTTGTATCATACTTGCAAACATCACTGAAATGTCAAAAAATATTGGGGCAGCTCATGGATGTCAGCAGGGAAGGGGAACCATCAGGGTAGCAACAGGTGGTGGTCAGTCTGCCTGGAGCTATTGTGATGGGTGAATGTTTTTTTCTGTTGCACCCCTGGCATCCACTTTTTTACCCAACCCGCTTGTGCTTTGTGGCAAGTTTGTACTACAATGCCTGGCCCTAAGAACTTGCCTAAAGAGGATGTTGCTGCTATTGTAGCCTTGTACAAGACAGGGAAGTGTAACAAAGAAATAGCAG
>JAUUDZ010431075.1:0-25256 GCA_032361705.1 Panulirus versicolor
CCATTGAATCACCAGCACTGGACGGATGCAGTCTGACTACCAGGAAATCGTCATTGTTAGAGTTAAGCAGTCTGACCTCTAGTAAATCAACAACATTGGATGTAAACTGTAAACTGGGTGTATGAAAAAGTCTGAGTCACTAGTATTGGAAGTTTACAGTATGACCTTCAATTGATTATCAATACAAACACCCTGGGGAATGGATTAACATCATTGGACGGAAACAGTGTGACCTCCAGTGAATTATCAGCACTGAACGTAAGTACTCTAACCTTCAGTGAATCACCAGCATTGAACGGAAGCAGTTTGATATCTAGTGACTCACGAGCATTGGGCGTAAATAGGCTCACAACCAGTGAATCACCAACACTGGACGTATGTAGTCTGACCAACAGTAAATCACCATCATTTGACCTAAGCAATCTGACCTCCAGTAAATCACCAGCACTGGACGGAAGCAGTGTGACCTACAGATTATCTCCTGCAATAGACCACGTTGATTAAAAGAGTGTTGTCTAGTGAAACTCCCACATTGGACGAAAACAGTTTGACTTACAGTGTATCAACTGAATGGGATGTAAACAGTCTGATCTTTAGTGAATCACCAGCATTGGACGCAAACATTTTCACCTACGGTGTACAGCACCTGCATGGGACATAAGCAAACTGATCATATTGAATCACCAGCTTTAGATGTAAACATTTCCACGAAGTGAATCACCAGTACTGAGCATAAACAGTCTGACCTCTATTGAATCACCAGCATTGGAAGTAAACAATCTGGCCTCAAATTATTCACTAGTATTGGGAGTAAACAATTTAACCTCCAGTGAATGAACAATATTGGATGTAAACAGAATGCCCTACATTGAATCAACACTATTGGAAATAAACATTCCGTCCTTCAGTGAGATATGAACACAAACATCCTGAACAAAGGTTCAACATCATTGGATGTAAAGAGTCTGACTTCCAGTGAATCACTAGAGCTGGACGCAAATAGTCTGACCTTCATTGAATCACCAAGACTAGATGGAATCAGTTTAACCATCAGTAAATCACCAGTACTGGACGCAAAAAGTGTTACCTCCATTGAATCATAAGCACTGGATGGAAACATTGTTACCTCCAGTGAATCATCAGAATTGAACATAGATAGTCTAACCTCCAGTGAATTACCAGTATTGGACGGAAGCTCGGTTACATGTAGTGAATCACCATCACTGGACGTAAAATTGTGAACTCCAATGAATTATGAACACTCTATATAAAAAAGGTCTGAGTCACCAGCATTGGACACATTGAAAATGTGAGCTTCAGTGAATCATCAATATAGGACGTAAACAGTCTGATCACCTGGGAATCACCGATATGGACGTAACAGTCAGACCTCAAAGGAATTACAGGCTTTGGACCTAAACAGTCTGACCTTCGGTGAACCAACTGCATTAGGTGTAAATCGTTTCATTTCCACTGAGTCACCAGCATTTGACGTAAACAACATGACCAATGAATCACCGGCATATGACGTAAAGTCTAACCTTCGGTGAGTTACGACCACTGAACGTAAATCACCGACCTGGACGGAAGCAGTTAGACCTCCAGTGAATCATTAGCACTGGAGGTAAATAGTCTGGCCTCCAGTGAACCACCAACACTGGACGTAAACAGTATGACCTCCCGTTAAACACCACATGTGAAGGTAAACATTTTGGCCTCAGGTGAACCAATAACAATGGATGTAAACAGTGGTACCTGCAGTGAATCACCAGCATTGAATGTAAACAGTTTGACCTTTGCTGAATGAACTGCATTTCACGCAGGCAATCTGACTAATGAATCACCATTATTGGACGTAAAGAATCTGACCTCCAGTGAATCACCAGCTCTGAACGTAAATATTCTGACCTTCATTGTAGCACCAGGACTGGATGGAAATAGTCTGACCATCGGTATATCAGTATAATTGGACGTAAAACAGTGTGATCTCCCGTTAATCGCCAGTACTGAACGTACGTAGGCTGACCTCCAATGCATCACTAGCACTGAACGGAAGCAGAGTGATATGTAGTGAATCAAAAGCATTGGATATGAATAGTCTAACCACCTTTTAATCACCAACACTGGACGTAACTACTCTGACCATCAGAAATCACCATCATTAGACTTAAGCGGTCTGAGCTCCAGTAGATCACCAGTCTGACCACCATCATTGGACGTAGTCTAACCTCCAGTGAATCACCAGAGCTGGACGTAAAAAGTGTTACCTCCAGTGAATCATCAGAACTGAACGTAGACAGTCTAACCTCCAGTGAATTACCAGTACTGGACGGAGGCTGTGTGACATCTAGTGAATCACCCTCATTGGACGTAAAATTATGACCTCCAGTGAATTATCAACACTGGATGTAAAATAAAGTCTGAATCACCAGCATTGGACCATATCGAAACCGTGAATTATCAACATTGGACGTAAACAGTTTGATCAAATGGGAATCACCAGCTTATGACGTAAACAGCCTGACCGTCGGTGAATTGCCACCTCTGATCGTAAATATTCTGACCTTCAGTAAATCACCGACCTGGACGGGAGCAGTTTGACCTCTGGTGAATATCAGCACTGGAGATAGATAACTTGACCTCCAGTGAACCATCAACACTCGACTTAAATAGCCTGACCTCCAGTGAATTACCAGCACTGGTTTGAATCAATTTGACCTCCGATAAAAATATAGGTTGTGTTCCACACGCTCATTCTTGGGAAATCATTAAGATATTATTTTGAGATGTTCCACAAACTGTTGTGCAGAGTGAGGAACTAGGTGACGGTGTCCCACATACTGTTGTGAAGAATGAGCAACAAGGTGGAGTGTTCCACACACTGTTGTCAAGAGTAAGTAACTAGAGGGAGATTTGCCAAACGCTTTTGAAAAAAAAAAAAAAAAATCATGTACTAGGTGGGGATCTCCACACACTAGTGAGAAGAATTAGGAGCTAGGTGGAGGTGTTCCAAACACTGTTCTAAAGAACGAGGAATTAGGTGGATGTATTTCACACACTGTTGTAAGAAATAAGGAACTTGGTGGAGGTGTTCCAAACACTGCTACAGAGAATGAGGTACTCGGTGGAGGTGATTCACACGCTACTGTGAAGAAGAGGAACAAGGTGGAGGTGTTCCGCACAGTATTGTGAAGAATGAGAAACACGGTGAAGGTATTCCACAAACTGTTGTGAAGAATGATGAGCAAGGTGGTGTTCCACATACACATTGTTGTGAAGAATGATGAGCTAGCTGGTAGAGTTGCACAAACACTGATGTGAAGAATACGGAACTCGGTTGAGTTATTTCACAAAAAAATTGTGAGAAATTAGAAACTAGGTGGAGGGGATTCAAATACTGTTTTCAAGATTGAGAAACTAGGTGGAGGTGTTCCGCACAATGTTCTGAAGGAGATAGGTGTAGGTGTTTCAAACAGTACAGTGAATAGTGAGGAGATACATAGATGTGTTTCACTCTGTTCTAAGGAATGAGGAACTAGGTGGAGGTGTTTCACAGTGTTGTGAAAAATGAGTAACTATGTGATGTTACACAAACTGTTTTAAAGAATGAGAAACTGGGTGGAGGTGTTCTACACACACTGTTCTGAAGAACAAGGAACCAGGAATAATTGTTCCACAAACACTGTAGGGAAGAATGTATATGTAGGTAGAGGTGTTCCACACACTGGTGTGAACAATGAGAAACTAGGTGAACGTGTTCCACAAACAGCCTTTTGAAGAATAAGGAACTAGGTGAAGATGTTCCACACTCAGTGTTGTGAAGAATGGGGAACTAGGTAGTGTGCAACACACACTGTTGTGAAAAATGATAAAGTAAGTGGAGATGTTTCAAACACATACACACACACACACACACACACACACACTCACACACACACACACACACACACACACACACACCATTGTGAAGAATACAAAACTAGGGGTTCCATACACTGTTGTGAGAAATGGGAACCTGTGTTGTGAAGAATGTGGAACCAGGAGAAGGTGTTCCACATACACTGTCGTCAAGAATGATGAACAAGGTGAATGTTTTACACGCACACGCACTTTGTTCAAAATGAGGAATTGGTTGATGTTTCACACACACAATGTTGTGAAGAGGGAAGTGTGCCACACGCACTCTCGTGAAACATGAGGAACTAGTTAGAAGTGTTCCACACACATATTATTGCGAGGAAAATAGACCTTGGTGAGAATGTTTCATACACAATTGTAAGGAACAAAGAAGTACGTTGAGGTGTTCCACACACACTCTTGGGAAATCATTAAGATAAATGGTTGAGTTATTCCAAAAACAGTTCTGAAGATGGAGAAACTATGTGGAGGTGTGCCACATACTGTTGTGAAAAATGAGCAACAAGGTGGAATGTTGCACACGCTGTTGTTAAGAGTGAGGAAGAAGGGGGAGGATTTCCACACGCTTTTGTAAAGAATGAGGTACTAGGTGAGGGTGTTCCACACACTGTTGTGAAGAATTAGGAACTAGCTGAGGTGTACCAAACACTGTTCTGAAGAATGCAGTACTCGACGAAGGTATTTCACACGCTATTATGAAGAATGAAGAACCAGGTGGAGGTGTTCCGCACACTGTTGTGAAGAATGAGGAACATGATGAAGGTATTTCACAAACTGTTCAGAAGAATGATGAACTAGGTGGAGGTGTGCCACATACACACTGGTATGAAGAATGTGGAACTACTTGGTAGTATTGCTTACACACTGAAGTGAAAAATATCGAACTAGGTGGTGCTATTACAGAAAAACTCTTGTGAAATATCGGAAACTAGGTAGAGGGGTTACAAACACTGTTTTGAAGATAAGGGAACTAGGTGGTGTTCCACACACTGTTCTAAAGAAGAGGGAAATAGGTGGTGTTCCATACACTGTAGTGAATAATTAGGAGCTAGATGAAGGTGTTTCGCACTCCTCTGAGGAATGAGGACCTACGTGGAGGTGTTCGACATACTGTAGTGAATAGTGAGGAACTAGATGGAGGTGTTTCACACTGCTCTGAGGAATGAGGAACAAGGTAGAGGTGTTCCACGCACTGTAGTGAATAGTGATGGGGGAACTAGATGGGTTTGTTTCACACTGCTTTGAGGAATGAAGAACTAGATAGAGGTGTTCCACACACACTGTTGTAAAGAATGAGGTACTAAGTGGAGGTATTCCACACACTTTTGTGAAGAATGGGGAACTAGGTGGAGGTGTTCCGCACACACTGCTGTGTCGAATGAGGAACTTGGTAATGTTCCACACATACAGTGTTGTGAAGGCTGAGGAACTAGTTGGAAATGTTGTACACACACTGGTGTGAAGAATAGGGAACTAAGTGGTGTTCTTCAAAAAAACTTTTTGAAAAATTAGAACTAAGTGGATGGTTTCCAAACATTGTTATGAAGAATGAAGAACTACGTGAAGGTGATTCCACACACTGTTGTAAAGAGAGAGGATCACGATGGAGTTATTCCACATACTGGTGTGAAGAATGAAGAACTACATGGAGGTGATTCAACACACTGTTGTGAGAAATGAAGAAAAAGACTGCTGTAAAAGACTACGTAAAGGGTGGAAGTGATCCACGCGATGTTGTGAGGAATGAAACTAGTTGGAGGTTTCCACACACCGTTGTGAGGAATGAGGAGCTACGTGATAGTGTTCCATACACTGCTTTGAAGAATGAGGGAATAGGTTGATGTATTCCACACACTGTTGAAAAAATGAAGTACTGGGTTGGGTTCTTTCACACACTAATGTGTAGAATGTGGAAATAGGTGAAGTTGTTCAGCACAATTTTGTAAATAATGGAGATGAAGATGGTGCTATTCATCACACTGGTGTGGGGAATAAAGAAATATGTGGAGGCGTTCCACAAAATGTTATGTAGAATGAGGGACTAGGTTAATGAGCTCCACATTTTGTTGTTAAGTATAAGGAACTAGGTGGAAGTGTTCCACATAATGATTTGAAGAATGAGGAATTAGGTGGAAGTGTTCCACACTGTTGTGAAGAATGATGATCTGGGTGGGGATACTCCAAACACAGGTGCAAAGAGTGAGGAACTGCTTGTGGGTGAAGAATGAAAAACTAGGTGGTGTTCCACACGCACACTAGTGTCTAAAATGAAAACCAGGTGTAAGTAATCTACAGACTGTTGTAAAAAATGTAACACCTTGTTGTAGAGGATTAGGAATGTTGTGGACGTGTTCCTCAAACTGTTGTGACGAATGAGTAAATAGGTGGAGGTGTACCACATTTTGCTGTGAAGAATGAGGAAGTAGGTAGAGGCGTTCCAATATTACCATGAAGATTGAAGGTCTAAGAAGACATTTTCCACACACTCTTTTGAAGATTAGGGAATTAGGTGGAGGTGTTCTAAACATTGCTTTGAAGAGTGAGGATCTATATGGAGGTGTTTCATAGTCATGTGAATCATGGGACCTTAGGTGGAGGTGTTCCAAACATTATTGTGAGAATTGAGTAAATAAGTGGTGGTGTACCACATACTGTTGAAAAGAATGAGGAACTAGTTGGAGGTGTTACAAATATTTCTATGAAGTGCACTATAAGAGTCTAGATGGACATGTTCCACACACTCTTTTGAAGAATATGGAACAAGGTGGAGGTGTTCCACACAGTCATGTGAATAATGGGACATTAGGTGGAGGTGTTCCACACACTGTAGTGAGAAATGAGCAACTATATGGAGGTGTTCCCTACAGTGGTGTGATGAATGAGGAATTAGGTGGTGTTCTACATAAACTGTCGTGAAGATTGACGAAATAGGTGGAGGTGTGGTACACACTGTTGTGAAGAATGAATAGGTATGCGGAGTGCTCCACACACTGCTGTCAAGAGTGAGTAACAAAGGGGAGGTTTTCCACACACTCTTGTAAAGAATGAGGTACTAGATGGAAGTTTCCACACACACACTGTTGTAGAGAATTAGGAACTAGGTGGAGGTGATTCACACGATATTGTGAAGAATGAGGAACAAGTTGAAGGTGTTCTACACACTGTTGTGAAGATTGAGGAACCAGGTGGTGTGCCACACACTGTTGTGAAGAATGAACTACTAGGTGGAATGTTCCACACATTGTTGTCAAGAGTGAGTAACTAGGGAGAGGTTTTCCACACCATTTTGGAAAAAAATGAGAAACTAGTTGGCGGTGTTCCACACACAGGTGTGAAGAATTAGGAACAAGGTGGAGGTGTTCCACACACTGCTGCAAGAAATGAAGAACAAGATAGAGGTGTTCCACACACTGTTGTGAAACTTGCTGAAGGTGTTCTACAAACTGTTGTGATAATTGATGAACTAGTTAAAGGTGTCCCACACACACTATTGTGAAGAATGACGAACTAGCTGTAGGTGTTCCACACACGGTGTTGGGAAGAATGACGACTTAAATGAAGGCGCTCTACACAAACTGTTGTGAAGAATAAAAAACTAGGTGGAGGCGTTCCACATGCACACCGTTATGAAGAATAAAGAACTAGCTTGTAGTGTTGCACACACGCTGATGAGAAGAATATGGAAAAAGATGGAGTTTTTCCACGCAAACTCTTATGAAAAATCAGGAGCTAGGTAGATGGGTTACAAACATTGTTCTGAATATTGAGGAACTAGGTGAAGGTGATTCCACACACTGTTGTAAAGAGAGAGGATCACGATGGAGCTACTCCACATAATGGTGTGAAGAATGAGGAACTACGTGGAGGTGTTCCACACACTGTTGTGAGAAATGAAGAAAAAGACTGCTGTAAGGGACTACGTAAAGGGTGGAAGTGATCCACGCGATGTTGTGAAGAATGAAACTAGTTGGAGGTTTCCACACACCGTTGTGAGGAATGAGGAGCTACGTGATGGTGTTCCATACACTGCTTTGAAGAATGAGGGAATAGGTGGATGTATTCCACACACTGTTGTGAAAATGATGTACTGGGTGGGGTTCATCCACACACTACTGGAAAGAATGAGGAAATAGGTGAAGTTGTTCCGCATAATGTTGTAAATAATGAGGATCAAGATTGTGCTATTCAACACACTGGTGTGGAAAATGAGAAAATACGTGGAGGTGATCCACACAAAGCTGTGAAGAAAGAGGATCTAGGTGGAGGTGTTCCACATACTGATGTGATGAATGAGGAATTAGGTAGAAGTGTTCCACACAATGTTGTGAAGAATGAGGACCTAGGTGGAGTTACTCCAAACACTGGTGCAAAGAATGAGGAATTGCTTGGGATGTTCAATACACTGGTGTTCAGAATGCGGAACTAGGTGGTGTTCCACACACACTGTTGTGTAAAATGAAAAACCAGGTGGAGATGTTCCATAGACTGTTGTTAACAGTGGAAGACTAGGTGGTGGTGTTCTACACCTTGTTATGAAGAATTAGGAAGTTTGTGGAGGTGTTCCACAGACTGTTGTGAAGAATGAGTAAATATGTAGAGGTTTTCCACACACTGCTGTGAATAACTAGGAAGAAGGTGAAAGTGTTCCACACATTGTTTTGAAGAATTAGGAAACAGGTAGTGTTCCACACACTGTTGTGAGGAATGAGTAAATAATTGGAGGTGTACTATACACTATTGTGAAGAATGAGGAACTAGGAGGAGGTGTTACAAATATCATGAAGCATGAGAATCTAGACGGACATGATTTACACACTCTTTTGAGGAATGAGGAAGTAGGTGGAGGTGTTCTAGATATTGATTTGAAGAATGAGGATCTATGTGGAGGTGTTCCACACAGTCTTTTGCACAATGAGACATTAGGTGGAGGTGTTCCACACACCCTTGTGAGAAATTAGCTACTATGTGGAGGTGCTCCATACACTGGTGTGAAGAATGAGGAACTAGGTAGAAGTGTGCCACACACTGTTGTGAAGAATGAATAACTAGGTGGAGTGTTCCACACACTGTTGTCAAGAATGAGTAACTAGGGGGAGGTTTTCTACACACTCATGTAAAGAATGAGGTACTAAGTGGAAGTGTTTCACACACACTGTTGTGAAGAATTAGGAATGAGGTGGAGGTGTTCCAAACACTGTTCTGAAGAATGAGGAACTATGTGGAGGTGATTCACACGCTACTGTGAAGACTGAGGAACAAGATGAAGGTATTTTACACAATGTTGTGACAAATAATAGATTTGGTGGAGGTGTTCCACACACTGTTGTGAAGAATGAGGAATTAGTTGCAGGTGTCCCACTCACACTATCATGAAGAAAGCGAAACTAGGTGGACTGTTCCACACACAAAGTGTTGTAAAGAATGAGGACCAAGGCGGATGTGTTCCACAAACATACCTTTGAAGAATGAGGAACTTGGTGGCGATGTTCCACACAGAGTGTTATGAAGAATGAGGAACTAGGTGGAAGTGTGCCACACACACTGTCGTGAAGAATGAGAAACTAGGTGGTGGCGTTTAACAAACAAACACACACACACACACACACACACACACACACACACACACACACACACACACACACATTGTTGTGAAAAATGAGGAACTAGTTGGAAGTGATGCAAGCACACTGACGTGAAGAACATGGAACTAAGTGCTACACACTATTGGGAAGATTTAAGAGCTAACGGTGGAGGTGTTCCACACAATGTTTGAAGAACGAGGAAATAGGTGGAGTTTCACACGCTGTTGTGAAGAATGATGTACTAGGTGGAGGTGATCCACACGCTGTTTGAAGAATGAGAAGCTAGATGAAGGTGTTCTACACACCGTTGTGAAAAATGAGGAACTACGTGGAGATGTTCCGCACAGTTGTGAAGAATGAGGAAAGATTTAGAGGTGTTCTCCACACACTGTTGTGAAGAATGAGGAACTAGGTGGAGGAGTTCCACACACAGTGTTGTGAAGCATAAAGGACTCGTTAGAGGTGCTCCACACCCACTAGTATGAAGAATATGGAACTAGGTGGAGGTGTCCTACACAAACTTTTGTGAAAAACTACGAACTGGGTGGATGGGTTCCAAACACTGATTTGAAGATTGAGGAATTAGATGGAGGTTGATTCCACACATTGTTTTGAAGAATGAGGAAATAGGTGGAGGTGTTCCACACTTTTGTGAGAGAGAGGAACTAGGTGGATGTGTTTCACACACTGATGTGAGGAATGAAGAAGCAGACTGTTGTAAAGGATTGGGTAATGAGTGTAAGTGATCCACGCGCTCATGCGAAGAATGAGAAAGTAGTCTGGGGTGTTCTACACATTGTTGTGAAGAATGAGGAAATAGATGATGGTGTTCCACACAATGTTGTGAAGAATGAGGCACTAGGTGGAGATGCTCCACGAACTGTTGTAAAGAATGAGTAACTAGGAGGATGTATCCCAAACTTGTGCAGAACTAGTTGGAGGCGTTTCATGCATTATTGTGAAAAATAAGTAGGTAGTTCGAGGTATTCCACACACTCACACGGTTTTGAAGAATGAGGAAGTAGGTGGAGATGTTAAGCTCATAGTGTTGTGAAGAACGAGGCACTAGGTGGTGTTCCACACAAACTGTCGTGAAGAATGAGGAAGTAGGTGCAGATGTTCCCCCCACTGGCGTAAAGGATGATTAACTAGGTGAAGTTCCAAAGTCACTGGTCTGAGGAATAATGAACTCGTTAGAGTTGCTCCACACACAATGTTGTGAAGAATAGGAAAATAGTTGAAATTGTGCTACACATGCACTGTTGTAAGGACTGAAGTTGGAGGTGTTTCACACACACATACTGTTGTGAAGGATTAGGAACTATGTTGAAGTGTTCCACAAAAATACCTGTGAAGAATGAATGACTAGATGAAAGCGTTTCATGCACACTATTGTGAAGAATGAGGATCTAGGTGGAAGCGTATCACGCATATTGTTGAGAGGAATGAAGAACTAGGTAGAGATGTTCCACTCACAATTTGTTGCGAAGAATGAATAAAAACCTGAAAGTGCTACACACACACTGTTGTGAATAATAGAATAGTATGTTGAGATGTTCCACTCACGCTGTTTTGAAGATTGAGGAACTAGATAGAGGTGTTACATACACACTTTTGTGAAGAATCGGGAACTAAGTAGAGGGTTTTCCACACACACTGTTGTGAAAAATGAGGAACTAGTGAGAGGTTTTCCATACACACTTTTGTGAAGAATCGGAAACTAAGTAGAGATTTTCCACACATTGTTGTAAAAAATGAGGAACTAGTTAGAGGTGTTCCTTACATACTTTTGTGAAGAATAAAGAACTGGTTAGAGTTTTACATACACACTGTATGTAATAATTTGTAGATATGTATATTTTTTTCACACACACACACACACACACACACACACACACACACACACACACACACACACACATGTAAAGAATGAAGAAATAGGTGATGTTTCACACACACTATCGTGAACAATGACGAATTGAGTGGTGTTCCAAAAACATTGTTGAGAAGAATGAGTAACTAAGAGGAAGTGTTCCTCATACACTGTTGTAAAAAATGAGGAATTAGGTGGAGGTATTGCAAACACATTGTGAAGGAGGAACTAGATGGAGATGTTCCACACACACACACACACACACACACACACACACACACACACACTGTTGTGACGAGGTATTCTAAACATTTTTTGAAAAATGGTGAACTGGGGGGAGGTGTTCTACAAACACCTTTGTGAAGAATGAGGAACTAGGTGGAGTGTTCCACACACTGTTTGTGAACAATGTAATGCTCCACACACGGTGTAAAGGACGATTAACTAGGTGGAGGTGTTGCACACGCTGTTGTAAAGAATGAGGAACTAGGTAGAGGTGTTAGGTGGAGTTGGTTCAAACACTGTTGTGAAGATTGAGGAACTAGCTGGAGGCGTTTCACGCACGGTTGTGGAGAATGAGGAACTACGAGTAGGTGTTCCACATACTGTTGTAAAGAATGAGGAACTAGGTGGAGGTGTTTCACAGACTATGTGAAGAATGGCGAACTGGATAGTGTTCCAAACACACTGTTGTGGAGAATGAGTAACTAAAAGGAAGTGTTCCACACACACTATTGTGAAGAATGAGGAACTAGGTGAAAGCTTTCTACGCACACTATTATGAAGAAGGAGAAACTAGGTGAGTGTTCCACACACCGTTGAGAAGGATGAGGAACTAGATGGAGGTGTTTCACACACTGTTGTGAAGCATGAGGAACAAGGTGCCATTGTTCCACACACTGCTGTGAAGAATGAGTAACTTAGTGGAGGTGCTGCCACATTGTTGTGGAAAACATAAAGATCTGGGTGGAGGTGTTCCACACAATGGTGTGAAGAATGAGAAACTAAGTGGAAGTGTTCCACTTAACTAGCGTGAAAAATGAGGAGCTAGGTGGAGGTGTTTCATAAACTGGTGTGAAGGATGAGGAACTAAATGGAAGTCATTACAGTTAATTCTATTCCTACAAATATCATGACTGGCAATCATTAATCGAGTTATCTCTAAGAAAAGTGTTATAACCTCCATTATCAATCATCTATAATTTTCACAATTAAAGTAATCGTTATCAAGAAATCGTACTTTTAATCATACTCATGAGGAAATGTTACCTTATCAACATTCAGATTGGCTTTCCGTTATCCCCAACAAGTCTTGTCTCCATCAACACTCTATCTAACCTACAATTATCACCACAAACAACATTATCATGGCCATCAAAACTCACCATCAACACTGGTCTCTGTGGTCACAAGCAGCAGTAGAAAAGGCAGGATATACAGCTCGGCTGTCACCATCGTCAACTGTCTTCCCACACGCTCTTTACTCTATATTTATTCCTTTCTTCACTCTCCACTCAATATTTTTTCGTCACCTCCTTCAGATTTTCTTCTTTTAGATAGCATGTGTGAACTTTCCCACTTTTAGAACGTTTCTTTCACTCAGATTATGTTCATTTGTCCTTTTCATAGATACGCTTGGTTCACTTCCATTTCCACTTATTTGATTTCGACAAAAGTCAAAATGGTTCACTTTAACTGATATTTTCGCTTGTTAATAAATATGGAAAATGTAGTCAGGTTCATATAGTTATTTCTAAGTGATTTAATCTTATCAAACCGAAGGTTCCCTTTAAATATACATGGTCTGATTTCTATCAAAATCCTCGGCTGTTGCTGTAGTTCCTTGTTCTGCAGCCAGAAGGGGAAACATTCAGCGTTTAAACTACTCATAAATATCTAGTCCTTCACTCCCCATATTCTGCTGGAGATCGTACAATATTTCAACCACATTTTGTGTCTCAAGCATATTACACACTGGATTGACTTGGGGCAATAGAGATTTGTGATGCTGTCTATTTCTTTCGTTCTGTCAATATACCTGGCATTGATCTAAACCTTTCAGCTTCTTGGAGACTTTGAGCTACTGAGACTGCTACAGCTACCGAAAAAGTGCGAGGGAATCTGTTCAGGTTTCGAGTGCATTTCTCACTATGTCAGCGATATCGAGTACATTTCTCACCATGGCAGTTATACAGAATGTAATTCTTACCACAGCAAGTATATATATCATATATCTCACCATGGCAGTTATAGAGAGTGCATTTCTCACCATGGCAGCTATATAGAGTATATTTCTCACTACGGCAGTTATGTGCCTCTTTTGCTGTTCAAATATTCATAAACGCTCTTCTGTAGAGCAATTCAACATCATGTAGACACTGGTGAATCTCAATGCTAAGTCTTAAGTCTACTTAATGGGTTTTAGAAATACCAAAGTGAGTGATTTTAGGATTACACCCAGATCAAAGTCGTGAACAAATATCAAACTTTTTCCGGTGAGAGTGTTCAGTGTCTAAGGTAAAGCCAGTGGGATGGCTTTACCTTAAGGTGCTCAGTCTAACTTGTTATCGTGTGTCAAGCGTCTGCTGTAAATAAACCTGATTTTTATACAGATGTAAATCTCAGGCGACTTATGGAAGACTCAATTTTTTTTCAGATTAGTCTTATCAAGTAGCCTTTCTATTGTATAACAATGGGAAGCAGCATTACTTCATTGCTTCGTAATAGTTGTGTGAGAAACCTAACTCATTTACCTGTCAGCATTACCAGAGTGTTATATGTATTTTCACTGGGACTTTATCTAGAAAATTGATACACGTCTCTCCTCTGTGGAAAAGCGCAGTTTCAGACACCCACTAATCACAGCTGCACTAGTCATATCAGCTTTCTTGGACGTGGAAGTTTTCTTCGATACGGAGTTTAGAATGCACTGACGATGTCACGGACGAAAAAATGAAAGTTTGACATATATGAAATTATTCATTTTACCTCGTTTGTGACTGACGCTTAAACTTACAGCACTCGTGAAAAAAGAAAAAAATAATCTACATTATGAAACTGAAAGATTCAGTGTCATCGATTCCTTCAGAAATAAACAAATGATCAATTAAGATTTTCATTTCACTGCCATATAAATACTTTGTCCAACTCGTACAGATAAACATAACTTCGTTTTGGTAAAATATCCACATGAAAATATTCAATGGAGACCAAACCAGAGGGAGTATGATCCTGCAGCACAGGTGGGCGAGGCTCAGTAGCGGACGGATCCCCAGCAGCAAGTACGTGTTGCCCTCACTAGAGTCAGACTGGAACTGATGCTACAACCCCAGAGACGGCCAGCCAGACTTTCACGTCACTCCCTCCCTGCTTCTCACGTGCACCCAACTTACCTCACCTTTCAACTTACCCTTGGAAAACACAGATGGATTCCTATTCCATCCTCTTCTCTTAAACTTGGCATCCCCGTTGTTTTCATATTGTCTCGTGACACATGCAATATGTGGTGGCCTAGTTACTATAAGAATTTTCCTAGACTGTTGTCTTATGTTAAGGCAATGTGCTGATGTCTGCTATCTTCGGAAGGTGCCTCTGGATATCAAAATGCTAGCTTTCAATTAATCGGGGACCGGTAAGCTAGGAAGATCTGTGCATGTTGAACAGACTGCATATTCTATTAGAAAATGATTTATTTTGTTAAAGTAGAGAAGAAAACTGAAGCGTCGACCTTGAGGTCGTTACAACTGCCAGGGATCAACCAACCTATTCAACCATCATGACTCAGGTGATAAAGGTGGTCTGGTCTCCTCCTGCTACACCCAGCCACAACACTTTGGGGAAGTTCCGTCGTTGGCGACTCTTCGTCATCTTGCTTTGGCTATACTACTCATGCAATCCACATATACCATCATGCTCTTTGCTAATCACATTGTGATGCATACTCTGTTGTACTAGCCTGTTTTTCTCCACCCACAGATTGCTGCGTCTTTCCTGAGGAACCCGGTACTGGTTAAGTACAATTCGCTCCTGTTAAATGAATGGAATCTTCAGTCATGAGTCTAAGGCATTAAAGATCCCAATAATATCCTGGATGGATGAATGGCTCTTCATCCAGCCTGACTTATTCAAAGTCCTGCTGTAGACGAGGGCTTGAAGATCTGATGCTTGACGTCACCCAGGCTTGTACAGTGGGACTTTGCTACCTATCATCGTCTCCGCCATCAACATACCCAAAAAGTAATTTATTTCTACTTGATATTTTAGAGGAACCATCATTCTATTTAACTCTACTTGACTGTGACGTTAGACTGAGTAGGATGATTTTGTCATAATTTTCATTCTTCTGATCGTAGAAAATCCTCTTGAATCCCTAATGCTTTACCATTTTTTTTTGTATACTAACTTTATTCTACCCTATCTGTGTATTTCATTATATCATATCTATCATTCCTGCATGTGTAACAGGTATATGCTTTAGCCTCACCTTGACCGTTTGTTGGCATTTGCACTTCTAATCATTTTCCCGAAATGAGTAATGAAGCCAATCATATCTCGGGCTATAGCCCGATTGGACAAATTTCCAGACGACTCCGGAGCCAACAACCTCTCGGGCTATATAGCTTCTGGATAAAGGACGAAAAAAAACAAGACTTCTCCCCACCCGCCACTAGAGTGAAGCAGAAGGCTCCTTCTCACCCTACACTTGAGACAGGGACAGCAGAGTGAAGCATATGGCTCCCTCCCTCTCTCCTATAGAGATGGATAGAGGACAGTGAATCAGAAGGCTTCTCACCACCCATCGCTAAAGATGGATACAGAACGGTGAAGCAAAACACTTCTTATCCCCCAACGCTGGAGATGGAGACAGGACAGTAAAGCAGAAGGCTCCACCACACCCACAACGGAATATGGAGAATGAACACTAAAGCTAAAAGCTCCTGCCCTCCCACCACTAGAGATGGATACAAGACACGAAACCAAAATGATCTCACCCGACCCACCACTCGAGATCGATGCAGGACATTGAAGCAGAAGGCTTCTGTCAACCTAGAACTACTGACGGATACAAGACATTAAAGCAAAAGTCTTCTCCCAACCCTCCACTGAAGATGAATACAGTGAAGTGAAGCAGAAGGCTTCTCACCACCCACTACTAGAGATGGAGACAATAGAGTAAAGCAGAAGACTCCTCTCCATCCACCCCTAGAGATGGCTCCTGGACAGTGAAGCAGAATGTTTCCTCCCACTCACCAGTAAAGATGAATAGAGGACAGTGAAGCAGAAGGCTTCTCTTAACTCAGCGCTAGAGATGGAGACAGAATAGTAAAGCAGGAAGATCCTCCCCACCCAACACTAGAGGTAGAAACAGGACAATGAAGCAGAAGGCTCCTGCCCACCCACCACTAGAGATGGATGGAGGACAGTGAACCAAAAGGTTTCTCCCCACCCACAACTAGACATAACTTAGGACAGGACACTAAAGCAGATGGCTCCT
This sequence comes from Panulirus versicolor, assembly GCA_032361705.1. Lineage (NCBI taxonomy): Eukaryota > Metazoa > Arthropoda > Malacostraca > Decapoda > Palinuridae > Panulirus > Panulirus versicolor. The sequence continues at coordinate 16,868 of JAUUDZ010431075.1, forward strand.
CCCCATCCATCATTAAAGATACAGGACAGAGAGGCAGCAGGCTTCTGCCAACCCAACACTACAGATGCAGGCGTGACAGTAAGGAAAAAAAGGGACAGGAGAGTGAAGCAAAAAGCTCCTCCAACAACCAACAATAGAGATGAATACAGGACAGTGAAGCAGAAGGCTTCACCACCCACCACTAGAGACAAAGAGGAGAGAATAAAGCAGAAACGTCCTCCCACCCACCACTACTAGAGATGGAGACAGGACATTCAAGCAAAAGGCTCCTACCTACTGCTTCACTGTCCTCTATCTGTTTTTAGTAGAGGATGGAGAGAAGCATCCATCTCTAGTAGTGGGTGGGTAGAAGCCTTCTGCTTCAATGTCCTTTCTCCATCTCAAGTGGTGGGTGGGGAGGCTTTTCTTTCACTGCCCTGTGTTTATATCTAGTTGTGGGTTGGGAGGAGTTTTGTGCTCTTCTGTCCGGTGTTCATCTCTAGTGGTAAGTGGTTGTTTCCAATCCCCATCTCAAATGGTGGATGGGGAGGACGTTTTACCTTCACTGTCCTGTGTTCATCTCTAGTTGATGGTGGGGAGATGTTTTTGCTTTTCTGTCCTCTATCCATCTCTAGTGGTGGGTTGAAAGAAGCCTTCTGCTTCACTGTCCTGTATCCATTTCTCGTGGTGGGTGGGGATGACCCCTCTGCTTTTCTCTCGTCTCCATTTCTGGTGATGGGTTGTGAGATACCTTTTGCTTTGCTGTACTGTATCCATCTTTACCAGTAGTTGAAGAGAAGCATTCTGCTTCACTCTCTAGTATCCATCACTAATGTTGGGTGGGAAGGACCCTTCTGCTTCAGTGTCGTATCCCCATCTCAATATTGGTTGGAGGCTTTTGCTTCACTGTCCTGTGTTTATCTCTAGTTGTGGATGGGGAGGAGTTTTGTGCTTTAAGGTCTTGTATCCATCTCTTGTGGTGGGTGGAGTCAAGCCTTCTCCTTCATTATCCTATGCCCATCTCAAGTGGTGGGGTGGAGGAGGGTTTTGCTTCCATCCTCTCTTCATATATTTTTTTTTTGGTCGGGAGTAATTTTGTATTATCTGTAGTGGTGGATGGAAAGAAGCCTTCTGCTTCACCGTCCTTCATCCATCTCTCGTGGTGGGGTGGGTAGGAGCCTTTTGCTTCACTGCATTGTCTCCATCTCTATTGGTGTGTGGGAAGCACCCGTCTGGTGTATCTTTCTGTCTACATCTCTAGTGGTGGGCGAGAAGAAGACTTCTGCTTCACTGTCTTGTATCCATCGCTAGTTTATGGGTGGATAGAAGGCTTCTGCTTTACCGTCCTGTCTCCATTTCTAGGTGTGGATTGGGAGAAGCCTTCTGATTCACTGTCCTATATTCATCTCTAGTGGTGCGTGGGGAGGGACCTTCAGCTTTACTGCCATGTCTCGATCTGTCCCGGTCGCTCCGTGGGTTCCCCAATCCTAATCTGTTGCTTCCTTTGTTGCGAAGACTGCCACTTATCTTGACACACTTGGACCTGGCCCCACAACTCCATCATGGGGAGAGGACATCTTAAATGTTGCCCTGAACCACCTGCGTCAGGGTGACAGCCTTGCCGCGATCAGGGTAGCCACAGAGTATGCCAGGCAACTGATTAGTTCCTGTGGTTCGCCCCAAGACCGCCGGAATCGTGGGGGAGATGGACCAAGACAGTCAGCGAACTCTGGCAGCTTACGCCGTACGGACGAGGTTCCTTTGCGCGGAAACCGGCTTAGACTGGAACAATACCGGAATGTACAGAGACTTTATCGGCAGAATAAGTCTCTGGCCACTGGACTGGTCCTACAAGGGGACTGGAAGGTACTGCCAACTTCGGTTGGGCCGGAAAGCCTCTACCCCTTTTGGGGGGCTCTCTTCTCTCGCACATCTGAGCCAGATGAAACGTGTCATCACCGATTGCAACCCAGAATATGGACAACTAGCAGAGGTTATTACCGTAGGTGAGGTAGCACACCACCTCAAAGCCACGAAGACATCTGCCCCTGATCCTGACAGAATGCCGACTCGTTTATTGAAGTCCATTCCCCCAAGAATTCTTGCCAAAATGTTCAACCTGTGGCTTGCCACGTCAACGTTGCCAGAACCATTCTACAGGCCTATCACGATCTCTTGTGCCGTAGTCCGTCTGCTCCAAAAAATCCTGAGCAGCCGCATCTCAAGCCTCGTCCAGATCGATGAAGCTCAAAAGGCATTCGTTCCTGTTGATAGATGCCTCTAGAACCTCACGATCTTGGACGCGGTCATCGGTCGTGCGCGGGAACAAGCTCACTGTGTGCACCTGGCATTCCTCGACATGGCCAAACCATTCAATAGTGTTAATCATAGCACTACCGAGCGGGTCATGTCGCGGAGGGATATTCTTGCCCTCGTCAGGGAATATATCATGTCGACGTACGACCGAGCTTTCACTCACATTGAAGGCAGCGGCGAGATATCGGAAAAAATCAATGACTCGTGGGGTCAAACAGGGAGATCCGTTATCACCTATCCTTTTCAACCTTGTAATTGGCGAGGGAATTGCAAGGGTTAAGGACTCTGGTGTGGGATTCGGGTTCGGGGACCAAAAGGTGTCAGCACTGGCATTTGTCGACGATCTGGCGTTGGTTGCGAAGACGCCGACTGGCCTGCAACAGGCAATAGACATTATGGCAGAGACTTCGGGTAAACCCGGGAAAGTGTCGTTCCCTCATTATGGAGGTCGACGGCAAGCGTAAGACTTGGTACGTCAACAGAAGTAGGACGTTTCAGGTCTTAGGTATCGCTATCGGCTCCATGAACGCTGAGGACGACTATAAGTACCTCGGTATTCTCGTCGGAGCAACAGGAAGGCGAAAATCCTATAGTGCCCTGCTAGAAGAGGGGCTCCGTAACATCACCAGAACCCATCTAAAACCTCAACAGCGGATTGCGTTGCTCGTGGGACATCTAGTGCCATAGCTCATGCATCACTTGTTGTTGGGTGAAGTCTATAAGACACAGCTAGCACGCATGGACAGACAGGTGCGAGTCGCGGTTCACCGCTGGCTCCGTCTAGCCCATGACGTGCCCTGTGCTTATTTCCACTCGGCGGCAGGAGATGGTGGGCTTGGTATACCGGACTTTGTCTCAACCGTCCGACTAAATAAACAAGCCAGTTTCGAGAAATTACTCACCTCGACCGACCCGGTGATTCAGGTGGCTGTCCGGGAGCCTGCAGTGTTGAGCAAGCTGCAGCGCTGGACTGGACCCGCTTGCATTGCTGGTCGGCAGGCGAGTAACAAATTCGAACGCCATCACGCATGGAGGGCTAATCTGATCTGCACCGTCGACGGTGTGGGTCTTGCTCCATTTACTACCGTGCCTCAAGTTAGTGGATGGGTAAACAGTGGGAACCGCTTCATGTCCGGGGCTGATTATGTGAAGGCCGTCCAAGTGAGGATTGGCGCTTTATCCACCCCCGCCAGGGCCTCCAGACGCCGGCCCGAGATCAATGGCCTCTGTGACACCTGTCATAAGCCCGGTACGCTCGGGCACATCGCTCAGATGTGCCCACGTACCCATGGTGGGAAGGTAAAGAGGCACGACAATATCAGTGCCTATTTGGCCGGACGATTGAGACATAGGGGGTACGAAGTGTCCCGTGAGCCCCGCATTCCGATTGTGGGGTCCTTTAGGAGCCGGACAACGTGGCTTCCAAAGGAACAGAAGCTATCATTATTGATACTCAAGTCTCTGGTGTCCATTTCGCACTTTCAGCTGCACATCAATACAAGTGCAGCTATTACGGCACCCCGGAAGTCCTTTAGGGCGTACGGGATTTCACCGGAAAAGGCACCGTGCATGTAACATCTGCCATATCAAATTGGCGTGGCGCATGGTGCCAAGAAAGTGCGAGTGCTCTCAGAGGGTTAGGGCTCACTTACCGAGACCTAGAGGTGTAATCAGTAAAAGCCCTAACCTGGACCCACTGCCTTTACAGGATGTGGTCCAAGAGCACAGGTTAGTAATCGGGCCTGCCTTGTACATCTGGTGTCGGCCGTCGGGCTGGCGAAGGTGGTTCCCCTCTCTGTGCGCTTGTGGTGAGCGGGATTAGGCTGTTCTCCCGAAACTCCAAGGGCAGGTACTAGTTCCTGAGGGCGGGTTGTCGTAGCAAGCGGTGGGCGCCTTGGCAGGGTCGTCTGCTACTCCCGCACGACAGGCCGCACTGGAAGGTGAGCGGTGCCGGAGGGTCTCTGTGCATCAGTCAGTAAGGTGAGGTAAGGTACCGAACCATTGTCTGACTGCCGCCTCTCAACTTACTTCTACCTATGCTGTCAACAGTCTGATCCACCATCTTCCTCTTGGTGTGTCCATACATTCCTTCCTTCAATTAACAACTTCTTTCACTATCAACATGTAGTTTAGGTCACTTACTGACAAATCCTATATTGTAATAGATCATAAACAACAGCAAAAAAAGATGCACAGAAGTAGTACGTAGTTAGACTTTCCTGCACGTCCCATCACTAATTGGGAATTTATGAAGATAATCAATAATGTCCACCTACTGGACCTTTGAAGACTTTACTCAAATAAGGAAAGTTCACTTGCCGGACCTCTGAGGACTTCACGCAAGTCAGGGAAGTCCAAATGCTGACTTTTGAGGAATTCACTCAAGTCAAGGAGGTCCACCTGTTGTACCTTTGAGGATTTCATTTAAGTCAGGGAGGTCAACTTGCCGGACTTTTGAGGACTTCACGCAAGTCAGGAAAGTCCTCCTGCCGGATCTTTGAGGTCTTCAGTCAAGTTATGGAGGTCAACCTGCTTGACCTTTAATGATTTTTACTCAAGTCAGAAAGGTCCACCTGCTGGACCTTTGAGGACTTTACTCAAGTCTGTGAGGTCCAAATGCTAGACCTTTAAGACTTAAGACAAGGAGGTCCATCCGTTGGACCTTTGAGAACTTTACGTAAGTCAGAAAGACCTTTGAGGATTTCACTCAAGTTATGGAGATCAGCCTGACTGATCTTTGATGACTTCACACAAGTCAGTGAGGTCCACCTGCTGGACATTTCATGATTTCATTCAAGTCAGGAAGGTCCATCTGTTGGATCTTTCCACAATTTAATCAGACAGAGTAGTGCACCTGCTGAACCTTTGTGCCCTTCACTCGGACAGTGATACCAACGTGGTGGACCTTTGTACACTTCACTCAGACAATGAAATCCAACTACTGGACCTTTCAGAACTTCACTCATGTCAAGTAGGTCCACCTGCTGTAGCTTTACACACCTTTCTAAGACAGTGAGGTATATCTGCTCGACCTCTAATAATTTAACTCATATTACGAAGGTCCACCTGCTGGACCGTAGTGTAATTCACTCAGAAAGTGAGGTCCACCTGATGGATCTTTGAGGACTTCACTCAAGTTAGGGAGGTCCACCCCCCTGGACCTTTGAGGTCTTCATTTAAGTCATGGAGATCAACCTGCTTCACCTTTGATGACTTCACTCAAGTCAATAAGGTCCACCTGATAAACTTTTGAGGACCTCACTACCACAGTGATGGCCACCTACTGGACCATTTTAGAGTTCACTCAGAAAGTGAGGTCCACCTGATGGACCTTTCCACACCTCACTCAGACAGGAAGGTGCATCTGATAGATTTAATGATTTCACTCAAGTCACGGTGGTTCACCTGCTGGACCCTTGAAGATGTAACTCAGGTCAGCAAGATACACCATATGGACCTTTGAGGACTTCACACAAGCCTGAGAGGTCCATCTGTTGGACCTTTGAAGTTTTCAGTTAAGTGATAGAAATCAACTTGCTTGGCCTTTAATGTCTTCACTCAAATCAGGGAGGTCCACCTGCTGGACATTTCAGGATTTCACTTAAGTCAGGAAGTCCAACAGCTGGACCTTTGAGGACTTCACTCAAGTCAGGGAGGTCCAACTGCTCGACCTTTGATGACTTCACGCCTGTCAGGGAGTCCCACCTTTTGAACCTTTGAGATCTTCAGTTAACTCATGGAGGTTAACCTGCTCGACCTTTGATGACGTCATTCAAATCCGGGAGTCCATCTGTTGGACATTTGAGGATTTCACTTAAGATAGGAAGTCCATCTACTGGGCCTTTCCCTCAAGTCAGGGAGGTCCAACTGTCTGATCATTCAACTCTTCATTCAAGTCAAAGGGGTGCACCTGTTGGACCTCCCAGAATTTCTCAAAAGTCATAGAGGTCCACCACTGGAATTTTCAAGACTTCGTGCAAGCTAGGGAGATCCACCTGCTAGACCTTTGAGGTCTTTACTCAAGTAATGAAGGTCAACCGGCTTAACATATGATGACTTCACTCACGTCATGTAGGTCCACTTGCTGGACCGTTGAGTACTTCACTTATGTTAGGGAGGTCAACTTGTCGGACTTTTGAGGACTTCACGCAAGTCAAGGAAGTCCACCTACCGGACCTTTGTAGTCTTCACTCAAGTCATGTAGATCAACCTGCTTGACCTTTGATGACTTTACTCAAATTATGTAAGTCAACCTGCTTGACCTTTGGTGACTTTACTCGAATTATGTAGGTCAACCTGCTTGACCTTTGATGACTTTACTCAAGTCAGGAAGGTCTAAAAGCTGGATCTTTGAGGACTTTACTGAAGTCAATGAGGAACAAATGCTGGGCCTTTGAAGACTTCACTCAAGTCAGGGAGGTCCACCAGCTGGACCTTTGAGGACTTTACGCAAGTCAGAAAGACCCTATTGCTGGAACTCTGAGGTTTTCACTCAGTAATGGAGGTCAAACTGATTGATCTTTGATGACTTGACTCAATTCGGGGAGGTCCACTTCCTGGACATTTGGTGATTTCACTCAAGTCAGGAAGAGCCATCTACTGGACCCTTCCACAATTTAATCAGACAGAGTGTTCTACCTGCTGAACCTTTGTGCACTTCACTCGGACAGCGATATCAACCTGGTGGACCTTTGTACACTTCACTCTGACATTGAGGTCCAACTACTCGACCTTTCAAACTTCACTCAAGTCAAGTACGTCCACCTGCTGTAGCTTTACACGCCTAGCTAAGACAGTGAGGTCCACCTGCTGCACCTCTGATGATTTCACTCATGTCAGGGAAGTCCACTTGCATGACGTTTGAGATCTTCACTCACTTCATGGAAGTCAACCTGCTTGACGTTTGATGACTTCACTCAAGTCCGGGAAGTCCACCTGCTGGACATGTGAGGAAGGTCCACCTGCTGGACATTTGAGGAAGGTCCACCTAGTGGATCTTTGCACAGTATACTGAGACAGTGTTGTCCACCTGCTGAACTATTATGAACTTTACACAGACAGTAAGGTCAACCAGTTGGACCTTTTTTTCACTTCACTCAGACAGTGAGATCCAACAATTGGACGTTTTTCCACTTCCCTCAGACAGTAAGATTGGACTTTTGCACCTTTGATGATTTCACTCATGTCAGGAAGGTCCACCAGCTGGACCGTAGTGTAATTCACTCAGAAAGCGAGGCCAACCTGATGAACCTTTGAGGATTTCACTCAAGTCAGGGTAGTCCACCTGCTGGACCTTTGATGACGTCACTAAAGTCAGGAAGGTCTACCTGCTGGACTTTTGAAGATTTTATTCAAGACAGGAAGGTCCATCTGTTGGACCTAAGAAGTCTTTACTCAAGTCATGAAAGTTAACCTGTTTGACGTTTGATGATTTCCATTTGTGTCCTAAAGGGCAACCTGTTTGACCTTTGATGACTTCATTCAAGTCAGACAAGGCTATCTGCTAGACCTCTGATAACTTTTCTTAAGTTCATGAGGTTCACCAGTTAGACCTTTAAGTAATTCACTGAAGTTAGAGAGGTCCAACTGCTCGACCTTTGACTGCTTCACTCAAATAAGGGAAGTCCACATGCTGGGCCTTTGATGTCTTCACTTCTCCTAAATCAGGAAGGTGTAGTGTGGTCCACTTCACTCAGACAGTGAGGTCACTCTAGTGAACCTTTTATACTTAACTCAGAGAGTGAGGTCCAACTGCTGGACCTTTGATGCTTTTATTCATATCAGGATGGTCAACCCGCTGGACCGTAACGTAATTCATTAAGAAAGTGAGGTCAATGTGAAGGACTTTTGAGGATTTCACTCAAGTCAGGGTGGTTCATCAGCTAGACCTTTGAGGACGTCTTTCAAGTATGGGAGATCCATCTGTTGGACCTTTGAAGAATTCAAGCAAGTGAGGGAAGTCCACTTGCTGAACCTTTAAGGTTTACAATCAAGTCATCGAGGTGAACCTGTTTGACCTTTGATGACGTTGCTCAGTTCAGGGAGGTCCACCTGCCGGGCATCTGAAGATTTCATTCAAGTCATGGAGGTCCAG